>PVJH01028087.1:0-27811 GCA_004026705.1 Nesogale talazaci
TGTGTCCTTCCTATTTCTGACAGCCTATATATTTCTGGTGCCAAAGTTGACAGGTTTGTCCCAATTCCCTCTTTGATGACTCTCATAGTTTCAAATTTCACCTTGATAACTGTGATCCACCTGGAGTTTATGTTTGTGCATGGAGTGAGGTAAGGGTCTTGCTTTTGGCATATGGTAGGTACCTAAAAAGGTGGGGAAATGGGGAAGAAAAAACAGAGGATGGTGATAGTGGAGGAGCTGGTCACTAACCCACACATGGGAGGGTATTGTTCATGTCTCTATGGGAAAGTGATAAAAAGACTAGGGCCTGACCTAGGTTGTGAAGTCTTGAGGACAACTTACTAGCACGAAGCCATGAACTAACAGGAAGGTCTGCATGCCAGTCACAATTCCAGCTACATTGACTCCTTTCCCAGAGGAATGCACTACAGAGAACAGGACTAAAGATACAGCCCAGGGAGAGTAGTAAGTCTGCCCAGACCACAAGCAAACTAAGAAAGAGGGGGGAAGGAAGGGAAAGAGGGAGAGAGAGAGAGGGAGAGAGAGAGAGAGAGAGAGAGAGAGAGAGAGAGAGAGAGAGAGAGAGAAAACCTCATCCTGGCCCACGAAATCTCAAAGATGACCTTCCTTCTCAGAGCAGCTAATGCACAAAGAGGACCACAGGACTGGCCCCACCATGAGACACTAGTCCCTCACTGACCCACAGTGCTAAGGGGGACAGCATTGGAGACACAGTGCAGAAATTATACCTGATCTGCCCCCACCCCCACCTTCACACACACACACACACACACACACACACACACACCCGCCCCTCCCTCTGGGACAAAACACAAAGGGAGCACAACAGAACAGCAAGGGGAGCAAAGCAATGAAGTTCCCGAGGAAAACCGGACATAGACTTTGGAACTGGTGGGTACAGTGTGGCACTTGACCAGATCCCATTGGAAAACAACCAAAGGGTCAGCAGACAAACCTGGAATTGTATTTCTAGGACTTTTTTCCTTTTTTTCTCATGTCTATCTTTATAAGAGGCAGAAGAACCAATCCTGAGGAGAAAATAATGGGCCAATGGCTTCGGGAGGGGTCGGACAGGGGCTAATGGGAGAGGAGGATATGGGGGGAGTGGAATTGGGAGACAACAAATCCAGGGACAAGGGAACAACAAGAGATCTAAAACTGATGGCAAGGAAAGCATAGAATGCCTGGAGGGGTTTGATCAAGTGCAAGGGTCCTCAAACTACAGCCCGTGGGCAACCTGTGGCCCACTGAGGACATTTACCCAGCTCGCCGGGTGTTTTTGCCACTGCTGCCTGTCTTGCTTAGCAGTTGACTCATCCTGGGTCTGCAGTGAATTTGTTCATAGTTTTTTTGTTTTTTTAACTATAGTCCTTCAATGGTCTGAGGGACAGTGAACTGGTTCCCTGTTTTAAAAGCTTGAGAACCCCTAATCAAATGCAATGTGGCTGAGAGAAAGTATTGAGAGTCGAATGAAGATCAAACATGATTGTGGGACAAGAGGAAAGTAAAAATAAATGGAGGAAAGAACCAGGTGGCAAAAGACATCTAAAGAGAGATAACTGTAGACATGTACACATGAAATATATAAATATACGAATGGGTATGTATGTCTATGTACATATATGTACATATATTTAAATGTTAATTATTAAGGTAGCAGATGGGCATTGACTCTACTCAAGTCCTCCCTCAAAATAAGAACACTTTGTTGAATAACCTGGCACTCCATGATGCTCACCTTCCTGACAAGATTGCTGAAGACAAATGTGTGCATAAGCAAAAGTGGTGATGAAAACTGATTGTGCCTGGCTATCAAAAGATATAGTATCTTAAAGACTTGAAACTAAACAAGCGGTCATCCAGCAAAGAGGCAATATGCCCACATGGAAGAAGCACACCACTCTGTGTAATCATGAGGTGTTGATGGGTTCTGGTATTATGCATCAGAAGACCCCAAACAAACAAATATATTGATGCAAATGAAAGTTAGAAAGGAGACCCAAAGCTCATCTGTAGATAATTGGACATTCTCCCCCAGAGGGGTCACAAGGAAGGAACAAGTTAGCCATGGTTCAGCATAGCATAGACTGAACACACAACATTCCTCTAATTTAGTGGTTCTCAACCTTTTTAATGCTGCAACCCTTTAAGGTGGTGGTGACCCCTCCCAACCATAAAATTGTTTTCATTGCAACTTCATAACTGCAATTTTGCTAGGAATTGGGCAACCCCTGTGAAAGGGTTGCTCAACCCCCAAGCGTCATGGTCTATAGGTTGAGAACTGCTGCTCTAGTTCTTTAATGCTTCCCCCCACTATCATGACCCCGGTTCTACCTTAAAAATCTAGCTAGACTGGAGCATGTACACCGATACAAATAAGATGGAATCCAGGACAGATAAACTCCTCAGAAACAGTAATGAGAGTAGTGAGACCATGAGGGTAGGGGTACAGAGGGGGGAGAAGAGGGTGAAATGAGGAGTTGATATATAAACCAGCCCCCACTTTCACCCAGGTGAACCCCCCCATCTCCACCCAGGTGCCCAAACAGCAGAAATGTGGGTGAAGGGAGACAGCAGATAATGCAAGATATGAAAATAATAATAATCTATAATTTATCAGGAGTTCATGAGCGTGGGGAAGGGAGAGAAACAAGAGAAACTGATACTGTGAGAATTGATTCTCTGAGAATTCTGGGAAGTCTCGTGATATTTCCCTCATGGAGATGAAAGACCATCTCCTTAGTTGTTGGGAGATGCTCAACTAACAAGACAAGATGGCAGTGTCCGAGCATCTGGAGGAGCCGGAGGAGAAACCACACAGCCTTACCCTGATGGAACCAGACCTCTGAAGCCAGAAGAGCCACAGAGAGATCCATGAGATGATTTTGCTGCTTCTACTTTCACCAGACACACAAGACTCTACATCCACTGGCCTATGACTTTGTGAGTCAGAAGGGGACTTTATGGACTGGTGTTGGACATATGGGCTATCATCAGACTTGTGACCTTGGACTGGACTGGGTTGGGATGCTTTCTCAATGTTCCATTCCTCATATGCATGTCTATGAATTTGTTTCTCTAGTCTACCCAGACTAATATAGATACCAAGAGTTCAAGCTGAAAGAAAATGTTTTGAAAATTATGATGAGAGGCTGAGCCCTGGTGGTGTAGTGGTTGTGCGCGGGACTGTGGCCCACTGGGATGGAGGTTCAATTCTGGCTCCCAGGAGCAAAGGCTGGGCCTCCTACTCCCACCACCTGAGGCCAGTGATGCCTAAAAAAAAAAAGAAAACAAATTATGATGGCAACATATGAACAAATGTGTTTGATACAGTTGATGAATGGATTGTTATAAGAGCTGTAAGAGGCCAAATAAAATGACTTATTGATTTTTTAAAAAAAGAGCTAAAGTCTCAGAAACTCACAGGGACAGTACTCTGTGCAATTGGGCAGTGAGTTAGGTTCTTATCTGGTAGAGAGACTGCCATATTAACTATTAAATAATTTAAAATTATTTTAAGAAATTATTTGTGGATTAACTACTAGAAGTTTCATCCTCACCTATATTAGTTCAGTTACTCTTGTAGGATTCTGTTATTCCTTTTTGCAACACAATGGAGGGAAACTCAAAAAAGCTATTTACTTGGGGTCGGAGATAGAGAGCTGCAGTTCAAACGCAAGTGAGTCAGCCAGTCAAGTTCTCCCTCCCCTCCCTCTTCCTCCACTTCTTTCCTTCTTTTCCTTCCATCATCCTTCTCCCCTCCCTCCTACTCTCCCTCTGTCTTTCCTATTCAAATATATTTTAAGTACTTTATTGCTACAATAAATAGCATCATCTAAAAATTACATTTTTCATTATCCATCACTGGTATATAAGACTGCAGTGAATAATGTTTACATATTATTCTAGCATATAGCAAATGTACTCAATTCTCTTAATAGATTGAATTGTTTATAAGTAGGTTATCTTGAGTTTTCACTGTAAACAAGCATGTTGACTGTGAATCATAAAAATAGTTTCTTCTTTTTTCCTCCTGGTTATTCCTTTCTTTGTCTTACTGCAAACCAGTACAATATTGATTTTTTAGGACAGACTGAATACATCATTGTCTTATTCCTTACTTTAATGGGAAAGCTTATCATTTTCCCACAATGAAGTATGAAGTTTGACTCATTGCTTCTGGCTTATGGAGACTCCTTGTGTGCAGGCTAGACCAGTTCCACTGGGCTTCCAAGGCTGTGACATGTTGAAAACACATCTACAGTTGTGTCAGACGAGGTTGAAACAGCCACTCTTTCAGTCACTAGTGGAGAATGTAACCCTTTATGCCAACCAGGGTCTCCTACCCTTTACTAGAAGGAACAATAATTTTGTCAATTTTTAAAAGGAAATTGCTCATCACAGCACTTGACTCTGCTATTTGTGTTTGGGGGAGGAATGTGGGTATGTTTATAAGGACAGCCCATATGCATACTTTTAAACTACAAATGTGGGATCATTTAAAACTACAAATAAAATTCCTTTAATGATTGTGAAGTGATTTGGGCTTTTTATGGCTTGTAGAGCAATGTTTGATATAGTAATGTTTTACTTGCCAACTTCATCAAAAATTTAAAATCAATGTCATAAAAATTTTCGTATCATTTAGACATCTCTGCTTCATCATGCCTCTGTACTTCTACACTGCCTATTTGCAAGCCAGTTCTCTGATTTTTACTAATCAGTGTTGCCAGAGGCTGTAGAATTTATTACTTAAAAAAGAAACTAGTTTGGGGCTGAGCCCCGGTGGCGTAAGTGGTTGAGTGCAGGACTGAGACCCGCGGGATGGCGGTTCAAATCCAGCGGAGGCTCTCAGGAACGGCCCTGGGTGGCACCTATGACCACCAGAGGCAGTGATGCCCCCCCAAAAAAAGAAACTAGTTCTTCTCAATTGTACACTTTATTTCCATTTTGTTAATTTTTTCCCTTTTTCTATTCTACTCCCATAAGTTGCTAGTCTTGGAAATTCACAAGGGCAGTTCTACTTTGTCCTATTCGGTAACTATGAGTCGACGTAGCCTCAGGGGTACTAAACTAAGAGATTACTACTACTTTGGGGCTTTACTCCGCCCCCACCAAGATTTTTTAGTTTAAGGAGTGAAACACTTAGCTCATTAGTGTCTGCAGTTGTGCTATATCAAGATCCATAACTGATAAAACTTAATATATTCAACATCCGTTCTTTCCATGTAACAAGTGATAAAATATAAGCATGTTTCAGTGAACGATGACGATTCTGTATAGAGTAACACAGTGCTGCAATAGTAGGAAATAACAAGGAATTGCATCCGAGTCACCTTGTGCAGATTTTAAGCAGGCATGCTAACTGTTCAATTGTATGGTATCAGGATAAGGAAGAACCTTCAAAATTATACCTTTATAGGTTTCAATAAAACTGTTGGAAACACCCTCTCCCCACAGACATTTGAACCCCTTAAGAATGCTTAAACTGACACTTTGATGTCTAAATTGAAGAATTAGGAATTCTTGAAATAATTTGAGAAAATGTTCTCAAGTGTCTAGTCCAAGTTTAAAAAATATATTGAGGAACAATAGTTTTTCTTCATTAAAGGTGCTTTTGCTTTAAATACACACACACACACACACACACACACACGATGGGGTTTTACTCCTGAAATTCTGATTCAGCACCTCTGACAGGTAGGTGGATATCTTGCATTCTATTACTTTAAAATATCACAAAATGATTCTGTCGCCGACCTCTTAATCTCAGATCTCTCAACAAAGGAATCTTCAGCAAGTGCTCCATGACAATGGCCTTGCCTCAATGACCAAAATCCTTTGTTTTAGTCAGGACCCCATGGTTTTCTTCTTGTGACAGAGGAGAGGCGAGAGGAACTGGATCATGAAGAGCCTTCAAAATTACACCTTTACAGGTTCATATATACGACTCTGAAAATTGCTCCAGAAGACAGAATTAAATGGCTTTCAAGAGCTGTTTCCATGACATTAAAAATATATTTCCTATTAGTGACTTGCCTAAAACACAAACATTGGTTTTAATGCACCAGTTTTATTTTAGTCTTTTAAAAAAACAAACAACATTACAATGTTACTTCATGGCCTTCTGGCTAAGATCAAATACAATGTGTAATACATATGTGGGCCGTCTCAAACAGACAAATTATTCAAATCATCCCATTAGCAATAACCATGCTAGGACAAAGTTAGGGTCTTTGCAAAGGTGTCCTAAGCTGGTGAGAGCCAGGGAGCCTCCACTGGTGTTGCATTGACTATGAATATCTCTCTTTCAATCTCTGCTGAACACTAGCTCTTTCAGATGAGGCAAATTAACTGCAATTTTATTTTATGCATAGTATTCTTGCATTCCTGTTGCATGAAGAACACCTCAATATGCAACAAAAACACGCAAGAAACTAAAACAATAAAGAGCAAGGCTAAACTAACAGACTAAAGACAAAACATGACTAAAATAAAACAAACAATGGTGAGGATCCCATTTTGGGGAAAATATCATCATCAGTAAGTATATTGAGGGTTATTGTTAATTTAAAATACATTCAGTGTGATGTATTTAGAAAATATCTGGTTCATAAAAGAGACCCAGAACCTTCTTATTCCCTCCAGTTCCCTCCTTTTCATACTAGCAAGAAGAAATTACACCTTCAGCTATAAAATCTCTTTTCTGCATTCAGGCTTTGCAAAGAGTACTTAGCATGCTTGAAGGTCATTGCTGATGAACAAGCTGAAATCAGGCTGTTAATATTCACACAACATGCCTGTGCTAAGTGACATGATTGTAAAATATTCCACAAGCCAACTTTGTAGTGCTTTCTGGTAGCTTTAAGTGTTTCCAATAAAATCCCATTAGAGAAGAGAGATTAGTATCACTGGCAACAGCTTTATCTATTTTATCTCACTATAATTTTATGAAAGAATGAATCTAATACATAGAAACCTTTTTGTCTTTGAAAGTTGATTACATTTTCTTTCTCTTGTTTTATTTTTTGGCTAGTTAGTTGAAAAAATTTTACACTCATTATTACATTAGGACACTTATGAATGTATTTCACGTTCAACTTCTACAATGAAGCAGTCTCTACAAAAGTTCCCCTAAGAAATCTGGACACTTTATATATATATATATATATTTCCTTTTGTTTAAAAAAGTCTTAGTGGATAGTTAAAATTTTTATTATTACTTTCATGTCTCTCTCTTAAACGATTTCTAATTTAGATGGCACATATCCTTCTATAAAAAAGAAATGTCAAAATCTTTAGAGACAGTAAGTGGTCCTTGAGGTTTGGCAGGGCAGGTTGAGTGGACATAGGGAGCTAATAATGAGGAGTACAAGATGGAAGAAACTATTTTCAATAGGGATGATTACACAGATCTTCTTGATGTGATTGAGCTATTGAGTTATATGATACATGAATTATATACTAGTCAAACTGTTGAAAAAAATAAAACAAACAAAAACTTCCCAAAGAAGACGTCAGGCAGCATTGTAAACCAGTGAGGGCTTTTGTGTGAGGATGATGAGACCTTTGTGGGGTCCTGCAAAACTGGCATTGGTGAGGTGTCTCAGCTCCTCCAGCTTCCTGAGCAGCAAGGAAGCCAGAAGCAACAGCATCTGCCTCGGGGCGGGGGTGGGGTGGGGGCGTAGGGGTGGCTGCTTCCTAGAAGGTGAACGCAGCCTGCTTTTCCTTTCCGACACCAGCGGTTCTGCCCACGGCACTTTCTAATTCTCTCAGGCCACATAGAACTCACAGATCATACCCAATTGTGGAATTTAGTAGGGACGTTATTGGTCACAATTCAGGACTGAGTACACTCAGGATACAGTTCTTCAGCCAAAATAGCCTCTTCTCAACCTTAATTGTAGGCATGCCCCGACCAGAGGCCTTACGGTCTGCTTGGGCAAGTGTTATAAAGTTCTTTTCACTCTCTGCTTCTTGGCCAGATGGCTCTGTGGCTCTGCCCTGCTTGGACCAGTGTAGCTTTGCTGATGAAGCTCACTCTGCCAGCAAAGCTCCACTCAAGGTGATCCACCCTAATTCTATGGGTTGGCAATCTTAGCTCCTCCCAATTTAGTGCCCCGCTGCAACCCTCTCTGCCAGCAAGCAAGTGATCAAATGCACTCAGCTTTCTCACTCCAGTGTCCAGGAAGCCCGGTTCTCTCTGGTGCCCTTGTTGATGCTGCAGCCACTGTGGCTGTTGCTTCTCTGTCTTGTCTTTCCAGCTCGAGAGTTACATGGCTCTCTGGCCCCTGCATTGGAGAAGTTGAGTTCAGGAGTCCCAGGGCTCAAAGGATACGTTTATCTTCCTTCATGGTAAGATCACCCTTTCCATTTCTAAGAGGGTTCATTTTAAACCTAACATCATGGCAAAACTGACCAATGCCCATGTTCGGGTTCTTTATATCTCATTTGCATTTTCCCACCCCACAAGGTTGCCGTTTACCTTCTATTAAATTAGCAAGCTAAGCAGTCATCTTGGAAGGCTACAAACACCTATTTGCATAATCCTACCCAGCAATTGGATAGGTGTCACAAAAAAAGATGACTAGAAAAGCCGTATCATGTAATTCACTGAACTTCAGACCCCATTCACTGTAACCCCCTACAATGTGAAGCTTCAAGCAGGATTGGGATTCTTCTCACAGTCACTGTTGCATCTCCTGGCTCTTGTCTCCACCCCAACTTCTAATTGAGAGATCGTTCCTGGGAATGGCAGGGACAAGTAGTCATGATTCCTTCTTTTCTCTCTAGTTGTCTTCCCTCCTGACAATGGCAAGTGGTGACTGGCTGTTGTTTCCCCGACATTTCCTTACTTCCTAGTTTCCTGAAGAATCAAGTCAGCAAAGAAAATATTTTGGAAAGGAGTTTGTGTTCCCTTAGGAGTTTTCTCATTACATTGCTAAATAATTTCTGTGGGAAACTGGTGACAGAATAAGTAAAGAAGCTGTAAATCTTGCATGTGAAAATGATATCACAATTCCTTAAGTCACATGCCTTCTCAGCTGCCCAAATCGTCAGTGCTGTGCCTATGCACTGTAATCGCATCACTTATTTTCAGGGGAAGAGCCAGACTACATCCTGAGTATCGGAAAGACCTGGCGGGGGGTGATTAATAAATTTTTGCTGAGAAAGTAGTGCGTGAGTTCTAATTAGAGTAGGTGCAGAAGAATCATCTGAAGACTTTCTGCACTATTGAAGAATATGCCAGATCATGAAAATTCCTCCATTTGTCTTTCTTGATTGACAGGTTTCTGATTAGAATTCTCAGCAGCCTTAATTAATTTCATAATAATTGTAGAGCTGATATTGCCAGATGTCTTTTTGGCCATTGTCGAATATTTCAGCTCATGTTTAGCTGGAGTCCCTGAGCAGCAGCCATGGTGATGGGCGTGGCTACCCATTGAACGTTGGCATTCACGTCAACCCAGCCAGATGGGCCTTGAAGAAAAGGACTGGCGAGCTGCTTCTGACAGTTCACAGCCATGGATAATGCTTTGGAGGGCCATTCTCCTCTGAAACGCACACACAGCCACCAGGAGTCAGCATGGATTTGGTGACAACTTTCACTTACCGAAATGCTGTTAGTTAACCCAGACAACAAATAATAAGGGTTCATGTGTACTTCCAATCACCTTAGAATTTAGAAAATACTAAGTGCTTTTGATAATGTTACATGATGATAAAGATTTGTGAAGTTCTGAAAGTCTCACTAAAACCCTTAATCTTTAATATCCAGCACAGAATTCTCTGTACACCATATTCTATTTCCATTGAGGCAGTACAGTGCTCTCTTCCAAATACAGGGCCATTGAATTTGATTGGAGATCATTGTAGCAACAAGGGACTTCACTGGTATTTGTTGTAATTATGGTAGTTCTGAAGTGTATCTTGTTGATTGTGGAACAGAGCCAATGGAAAAGGAGATGGCGTTTCATCTACAATATTAAAATGATAACCAATGGAATACCTTTTAACTCTTTTTTTGAGTCTTTTTGTTCTTTAAGAGGTTATGTGAATGTGAGCCACATCATTTTCTCCTAAGTAGTTGGAATGAAATGAATAAAAATAACAGTCCCAAAATATGATGCCAGAGAATTGTCATAGTAACAAGTCATCTGCAATGGGGAAATTTTTTTTTCTGCTGGAAATCTAGATGGCTCAATAATGGGGTATTTTTATCTCTTAAATATAATTTAGTTGGGAGGTTATTAGCTGCCTGGTCTCAATTTAACATATTCTGGAAGGCAGTGTTCCCATTTCATCATCATTTTAACAAATGCAATGGTGAAATGATTGTAAAATGTGTAACATATTGTACTTGCCCTAGCAAGTTTGAGTGTGAATTTTATCAGCATATATACCTGCTATTATTTGTTTTTCCCCCCACTTCTTTGGCATAGATCTTGCTCAGGCAGATTTGAATGGCAAGAATTATTAGTCATCAATAAGGACAGTGTTAGTCCAGGTAGACCAGAGAAACAAGTTTGTAGACACTCAAATGTGTATGAGAAAGAGTTTTATTAACCCAGAAGCAACGAAGTCCACATGGAAGAAGCACAGCAGCCTGTGTAATAACGAGGTGTTGAAGGGATCAGCTATCAGGCATCAAAGAACAAAAAAATCATAGCATTGTGAATGGGGAGGGCTGTGCAGAGTGGGGACTTGAAACCCATCTGTAGGCAATGCGCATACTTACAGAAGGATCATGGGAGTAGACAAGTCAGTCAGGGTGCACGGTAGCAAGGATGAAGCATACAACTTTCCTCTAGTTCTTTAATGCTTAACTCCACCCCACCCCACTATCTGGATCCCAATTCTACCATACAAATCCGGTTAGATCAGAGGATGTACACTGGTATAGATAGGAACTGGAAACACAGGAAATCCAGAAAAGATGGACTCTTCAGGGCTGGTGGTGAGAAAGGTGATACCACAAGGGTGGAGGAAAGGTGGGGTTGAAGGCGGGAACCGATTATAAGGATCTACATATAACTCCCTCCCTGGGGGATGGACAACAGAAAAGTGGATGAAGGGAGATATCAGACAGTGTAAGACATGACAAAATAATAATAATTTATAAATTATCAATGGTTCATGTGAGGGGGGGGGAAGGAAAGGAGGTGGAAAATGAAGAGCTGATACCAAGGGCTCAAGTAGAAAGCAAATGTTCTGAGAATGATGAGGGCAACAAATGTGCTTGACACAAGGGATGTATGTGTTAATTGTGATCAGTTACACGAGTCCCCAATAAAATGATTTTCAAAAGAGCTTTGCATAAAGGAGCAATTGTATATTGAAAAAACATCTCAGCCCAGTCCAGATCAAGGCCATAAATCTGATATTGACCCATAAATCCAATACCAATCTATAAATTCCTCTTCAGATTCACAAAAACATGCAATAATGCCAAGTATAGGAAGATCCCAGGCCAATGGTTGGAAAGTCTTGTAGATATAGATGATGTAAGAATCTCAGCAGGGTTTCTGAGTGACTCTTCCAGCTCCTGGGCGCTAGCGCAGCTCCATGTGCCTTGTCAGCAGGAATGCCTCTCAGGGAGTGAGCATGTGTCTTGCCTCCAGCAAGCTATCTCCTTAGTGCCTCTAAAGGAGGTCATCAAGCTGTGACCTGATTGACTGGCTAAACTTCACTCCTTCACTCTTAATAGTCTCAAATTGACAACAGATTATGCCACTAGCATAGGGACAAACATCTAACATGTGTGGAGGTATGTATACAAGTGAAAACCTTTATCTTGACAACCACTGCCTGACTCTCTTGCGACAGTCCCAAGAGCTCCTCCAGGCACGTGTGTCCCAAGTGACCCTCCAAGGGTGTGATCCTAAGCCTCATTCTTACCTTCCTCTGCTAGCTAGGTTTAAGGGGAGTTGCGATGACTCTGTTTGCTCTTCTGTCTTACGATCTAAATCTGATGCAGGTGAAAGGAGGCTACTTTAATTTCCTTTTTGCCAAGGTCTTTATGAAGCTTTAAGGAACCCTGATTGTGCATTGAATTAAGACTGGCGTGTTAGCTGTAAGGTCAGTGGTTCAAACCCACCAGTTGCTGTCTATTCCAGTAAAGATTGTCTGTCTTGAAAACCATAACCCAAACACACTGCCATCAAGTCAATGCCAACTCACAGTGATCCTTTAAGTTGGAGTTTGGTTTTAGGGCTGTTCTATCCTGCTTGACAGGGTCATTATGAGTTGGAATGAATGCAACAGCAGTGGGTTATGAAGCTTGGGATCTTTCCTTTAATTGCTAGGGAAGGAAGCAAGGGAAAACAAAATAAAACAAAAGAGACAACCTTCATTTCCCAAACAAAGTTGGCCTGAACCCCACCTTCCATTCTCTTGGCTCTATTCAGGTCTTGTCTGGTATCCCACAGGGGAGAGGAGACACCAGTGGGCCCCCTAGTACTGTGCCAGCTAGTTTCAATGGAGAGTGGGAGGGCCATAGAAATAATACTCTACAAAAACAATTCTGAGATGACCAAGGTTTTAAAAGAACATGTTTTCCTGGGGACCTGAGAACAATAAAATTTTTCAATCTACCACAGTGGTTTACTGGATGTCTCACAGAACTCTGTTTTGTGCAAGCTTGTATCTGCGCCTCTGCTCATTGGGAGAAGGATGGGGAAGAAGAAAAGGAGCAGTCAGCAGAAAGCCTTGAGGGTCACTAGTATCACGATCTCAACTGTCCATGGGGAATATTTGACTAGATCATGCAGACTACTACCAAGTGTTACAGTGCCTGTGGTTTAATTTTAAATACAGCATCATAGAGAGTGTAGGTCACATCATACTGATGTATATTGTTCATTTTAATATGTACCCCAGAAGCAGTTCATATTTAAAGTGCATAAGCCAGGATAGCCTGGAAAACAGTGAACGGTAAAGAAGTCAGAAATGTTGATGGCAGCAGTGGAACATTTAGCTTTCAGAAAACCTACTTAGGGCTCAGCTGTTAATGCAAAGGTCACTAGTTTGAACCCACCAGCCACTCCTTGGGAAGAAGATGTGACAAACAGCTTCAGTAAAGAATGTGGCCAAGGAAACCCTCTGGGGACATTCTCCTCTGCACTACAGAGCCACTAGGCCTGGGAATCGACTCCCCGGCACGGTGTATTCAGGGCTTTATACTCCAGAGGCAACATTTGCGTCTCTCTGAACCCACACTAGAGTTCATTAATTTGCATGAGGGAAGTCAAGGAGAATATTTCATGGGCTAATTGAGTGGGATTAATGGAAACTAAAAAGAGGAAGCCCTTCAAGGAGATGGATTGACACAGTGGCTGCAACAACGGACTCAGGTGGGAACAGTTGTGAGGACGGCTGCAGTGTTTCCGTGACCGTCACTATGGGTCAGAACTGACTTGATGGATCTAGCAGCAATAGCAAAGACAAGTGCATTAAACAATATGGCACATTTATATGCAAACCAATATCCGCCAAGCCCTTCTAAAGATGCTTTGACTCTACAACATAATATGAATCTGGTTGTCTGACCTGACCAGAAGGTTGATATTCTATTGCAAGACCCAAGTCAAACACGGGTCTATGCTGATTCATAGCAACCCCTCTGTGGGTCTCTGCAACTGTCACTTGTGGAAGTCGAAAGTCCAGTCTTTGCCCCACCGAACTGTTGGTGGTTCTGAAATGTCAACCATGTGGATCACATCTCAAGTTGGAACCACTGAACCAACAGGGCTCCTAATTTACAGCAAGAGAACTGTCCTACTAACCTAAGGGCACCTCAGAAGTAGACTGCAAAGGTTATCTTTCTAGTCTTCACCTCAAAACTCTGCCAAAATCTGCTGCTGACCCAGCTGGTATTCGAAATGTGTGGGGCAGAGCTTCCAGCATCATGGCAACATTGAACTCTCAAGGGACAGACAGACACAGGGAGGTGGGCAGATATCTTGACCTAGGCAGTGAGAAGACATCCATGAACACTCCGTATAAGTCACGTGTGACTATAAAAGAAAATTGGGAAGCCCACACCCTTTCTTTATGCTTGTTTCATCTGTGAGCTCAGAATCAGTAACTGCAGAAACGTCTCCTCTGAGTCTTGACTTTGGAGCTCTGATGCCCTAGTGCTCATGTGCTGGGCTGTTGAGAGAAAGGTCAGTAGTTTGAAACCATCAGGAGCTTCTCGGGAGAAAGAAGGGCTTTCAACTTTTGCCAAGGGTTTCAGGTTTGGTAGCTGCCCTGTCCCCGGGGGTCACCCTGAGTGGAAACCAACCTGGGAGCAGTGAGTTCAAGTTTGTTTTCCTGTCGTGACTTTTAGACTAGCTAGTAGGATCCCTTTTCCCATCTAAAAGTACCTCCTGTTGTGACTGCAGCAATTTAAATTCTACTACACCATAGTCTATGAGTAAGGACACATCAACTTTTGTCCAGTCATAGGTATAGTTGTGATTTTGAAATAAGCTACCTAATCATGAAAATACTGGGGGTCATCTGTCCTGGATTCGGTGTGTTGTGAGCTCTTATCTGTACCAAAGTACATATTCTGATCTGGCAGGATTTGTGAGGTAAAATGAGGATCATGATAGTGGCTGGGAGGAAGCATTCAAGAACTAGAGGAATGTTGTGTGTTTTGTAGGTGCTATACTGCACCCTGGGTGAATTGTCCCCCTCAGAAACAGTAATTGGAATAGCAATACCATGAAGTAGGGGGAGGGGAAGGCCAGAGGAGGAGGGGAGCGGGAACCGATAGCAATAATGAATGTAGAACCCCTCCCCCCTAACACCACACCATGGAGATCAAAAACAGAAATGTGAGTGTAAGATATGTATATATATAAATGTATATGTGTATATGTGTGTGTGTATGTATACATATATAATTTATCCAGGGATCATGAGGGTGAAGGTTGGGGAGGGGGAGGAAAAAAGGGGAGCTGATAATAAGGGCTCAAGTGAAATAAACTGTCTTGAAAATGACGGTAACACATGTAAATATTTGCTTGATATATCTGAATTTTGGATTGTTACACTATCTGTAAGAGCCCCCAACAATGTGATTTTTAAAAACATAGAATAAATAAACAGTAAAAAAAGATCTGAGGTCTTGGGAAAATAGCAAAGTAGTCTGACTCTGTCTTATCGGTGGACTCTGAGTTGGAATCAACTCAATGGCAGTGACTTTGCTTTGTTTTATTGTATTTATTTATTTTTTCATTTTATTGCGGGCTTTTACAACTCTTGCTGCAAACCACACTGTTTTATCTTTAAACATGAAATCTGAACCAAAATAAATCACGGACCTAATGTTAAATCTGAAGCAATAGTGTTCTCCAAAGAAAATGCAATAGCAAAAAAACCCCCCACACAACAGCAATGCTGTGCCTTAGTATTCACTAACTCATACGGAATTGTTTACGGGACACCTACTGTGTGTAGAGGCTGATGTATGGATACAATGCTAATAGACCCCAGTCAACACCGCCTCCAAGGAACATGGTTTAGGAGAGGAGAAAAAGCTTACGTGGCTGTAGCAGTATCAGGAGGTAGATTTGTAGAGGGGAAGGGAGGTTTTATTAGCTAGTCTAAAAGCTGACATGAACTGGAGATCTTTCTGTAGTTTCTGTCTCAGCTCCCAGGTGAGGAGCAGTCTTAGAATGCTGAAGGGCACTTCCACTCTGACCTCCAGGGTCGGATGGGCTGGAATCGACTGGATGACAGTGAGAACTGGGACTGCTGGAACCTCGTGGAAGCGCTTCAGGAGACAGGTGTAGAGATCTGGTTTCTAAAGGTCATAACATTGAACACAGTCTGAGCAGATTTCTACTGTAAAGCCCACGAGGTTGCCATGAGTCAGAGTTGACTCCATAGCAATAGTTTTTGATTTTTTAAAAAAACATCACTTCCCAAGACAGCTTATTTCTGTTTCCACGTAAGAAGAATTTTATCTTCTCTATGATCTAAAGCACTCTTGGTAGAGGAATTGTGGGTGAAGCAACTTGATAGGCACACATTTCCTCCATGTGATTGCACTTGCTAGGCAGATAGAAATAATGGGTGGGGCCAGGGAGAAAAAGCATTCCTGTGTGTGTGTGTGTGTGTGTGTGTGTGTGTGTAAACAAATGTTATATCTTGCCAGAACTGGGTGGATTGTAAGTATAGAAGAATCTTGGCCCTCCCAGGACAATGTTATCTATTGTTCTTGTTCTTTGGGGACTTTTCCTGCTGTCAGGAAATCCAAGGGGATATCTACATTAGGGAATTGAGAAGAGGGAGCTGAACAACTTATCTGGAGATAGACATATTAATCTGCTCCATGTTACATTGTGGTTGTGTAGGTCAAAACACAGTAGCTTATCAACAAGGTTATGAGGTGCCACCTCATATTATAGCAATGGAAGAAAATTTGTGATTCACTGATCAACTCTCTTTACAGAGGAAATTAGGTTTCATTCTTTAACTCTTCATTCTGCTTCTATAAACAAAGCCAGACTCTCAACTATCTCATCATGAAAAGAAAACTCCTTTTACTTCAAAAACAAACTGAATATAGTCTCTCCTGCCGATTTCATCAACTTATTTCTGGAGGAAGATGATTTTGGAGCCAAAGAGATGATGGCCCCCAACAGCTGGACCCCGGGTGTCCCACAGGACGGACCTGGCATGTAGCGCTTCTACTTGAGGAAGCTTTGCTCAGTGCTAAGGTAGTATGGCCTTCGCCAGCGACACAGTGCCAGGTCTTGAAATGGGAGCAAAGGGACTTGGGGACAAAAATAAAACTAAACCAAATGGTGGAAACATGCTCAACTCCTTAATTTATCTGCTCAGAGCCAACAGGCGCCACTGTGCAGAACATTTGCTTCCGTCTCAGATGCCGTCAAGGCAGTGGTGGAACTATTTCTAGGCTTGGCTCCAGATTGGTGGGGGGTGAACGACAGTGGATTTGATTTCAGCCTGGAGTCACTGTGAGATGGTGACAGACTGCAGTCACTGCAAAAGTCTAGTGGCAGCAAGTGTTCCTAGGAGCACATACCTACTTAGAGGAGATTTTATCCTCCTGAGGGGATATTCTTCTAAACTAAAGTGACCAGACATCCAGCTTTTTAATAATTTAGCAAAATCCTGCAGCATCTTAAAATTAAAATAAATATATTACAATACTATTTTTGTGTTCTATGAAAATTTTCGTTGCTCCATATAGACCAAATTTTTAATCAAGATCCCCCCACACACACACACCCCCCCCACCACCCCCACCATCAATGGTGTCCCGCTTAAAATCTGGTCACTTCATAATCCAACTCAAACCCAACTCTGAGCCTATATTGCTCTGGTTTTAGACTTCAGAGTCTTGTTAACTTAATGGTTGTACCCACAAACCAAACTCACTGCCATTGAGTCGATTCTAGCTTATCCTAGGCCTGAAGGACAGAGTAGACCTGCCCCATAAGGTTTCTCAGGCTGTAAAACATTCATAGTGGTGAACTAGTTCGTATTTTTCATGTGGAGTGACTGGTGGGTTTGAACTGCCTTCTGCTTAGCAGGCAAGAATTGTAATCACAGCACCTCTAGGGAATCATAGTGATTATTAGTATGGCTTTGTAGTTGATCATTGCCTCTTAAAATTGCACTACATTACTGTAGAGTGTCCAAAAAGGAGAAGGTTTTCTATTAGTAGTGACCGGTAAGAGAGAGAGTGAGAAAAAAAAAAAGAAATCATAGAAGTCTGTGGTGGGTCATTAAAATCCAGATAACTCTTCTTCCCGCTCCTAGAAACTAGTAGGTCTGTGCCCCATCCTAAATCAACCGACCTCTAGCTGTGGGGCCTTGAGATACATTTTTTTTGGAATACTCTTGCAAAAATAAGGGCTTGAGAAATCTCTTAGGATCTTGACAGTAATACTGAGTTGAAATGCAAAATACCTTTATGGGTTAAAGTACTGTATTCAGAACTGTTACTACATAAGAATATCTTTTCCAAGATCAATAGCATCAACTCCACTATCTACAAGGAAGATAATTAATAATTTAATTAAAATATTTATCCATTCCCTGTTAGTTACTGAAGTTTATATTAAATATTTTATGATGTGGGGGATCTCTCCTCTCTCAAACACACACACAACTCCTAAAAAGTGAGTATCTATTTAGAATGCAAAGAGAAACCATGAAAAGGTGACTGAAGACTTAGTGTTAAGTCTCATTTGTACTTCTGAGTTTATCCCAGGCATTTTACCAGAATTGCCTTACACGGAAAGACTGCTGACTGAAATGTAGCTTCTCTGCACCTACAGAATGAACCTGCACAGAATGTCCTCCAGTGGTCAGCAATACCCCGGACTCAATGGAACCTGTGTATGTGAGAAGCTTCAGTGCTCAAAGTCAGACTCCATGCAGCTTCAAGTCCAATCTGCTTCCATCCTACTTCCTGAAGGAATCAATATACGTAATATAGGGTTCCCACCGCAAGTGGATTTTATTGAATTGTAAGCATTAGACTTCATGTCAGCATGTAAGCTTCATCTACCTGGAGCCATTCTATAGACTAGCAATGGGATTCAAGTGATGTCCATTCTTTTTTTAATTATTATTATTTTGAAATGAATTTTAAAAAGTTGCTTTCCCTAACTTTCCCTAATGTGAACATCTTATCTTGCCACAGGACATTAGAATGTGGGGAACAGAACAATTTCTCCAAACGGTCTCCCTCAAATAGATGCCACACTTAGCTGCTGGCGACACATGGCCAATGACTATATACTTGGAGGTCAACTGAAGTAGGTCAGGAGCTATTTTCCAGGTGGTTATCAGCCATCGAGAGCAATCAGACTGAAAAGGTTGCCACCCTAAATAGGATAGGATAGCAGCAGACTACTTCTTATAGGAGAAATAGAATGATCAAGGTTAGACTGCCATCATGTATCAAAGATCTGCCTTTCTTGTCACATGTATACCCTTAGTTCTTCCCCTTCCTATTATGTTACACCCCTAGCTCGTCCCCTTCTTGTCACTGTACATCCCCTTTCTGTGATGTGTGGTTACCTGTGACCATGCCTCCAAAGTAGATTTAAACCTTGATTAGCAATAAACTTCCTCCCTCCTGCTGGCTCCCCCCATCGCTCTACCGCTCTCCCTGGCTCTGGCTTTCCCGTGTTCCTGGCTTCCTGCCCGCACAGTGCATGGAGCTGGCTGTGGAGATCCTGGCTGCCCCGGAGGTGGAGCATGCTACGATAAAATGTGCCTGACTCCCTTATTTCTAGTTCAAATTTTCTGACTTCACTGTAATCATGCTTTATCATTGTACAACTGCATCTACTGTGATGATATCTTAGGGGCTGGTCCTCTAACACTAGAACACCCTTTCTCTTTGTTCTTAAGATGCAGGGTCTTCTCTCCAGGAGCAAGGCCAGGCTTCCTCCTCCCATCAGGGAAGTGATGCGGGGCGGGGGAAGAAGCAGGGTCTTGTATTGCAAAGGGGCCTGGTGGTGGATGGTGACTTGCTGGGTTGCTAATCTCAAGGTTAGCAGTTCAAAGCCTCCATTCACTCCAGGGGAGAAAAACGAGGCTTTCTGCTATAAGCTCAGAAACCCACAAGGGAAATTCTGCCCTGTCCTGTAAGGTTGCCGTGAGTCAGCGTTGACTAGATGGCAGAGAGTTTGTGTTTTGTAATTCCAAAACAAAATCCTCAAATACCTTTAAAACCAATCACTGACAGTGGCCTATACATTCATTTTGGAACTGTAAAGGAAAAAATAAAACCAAGCCCTCCCCCATCCCCCCACCCTCCAAAAATAAAAAAGGTTGGCTATCATAGGCCAGATATGCCAGTTTCTAGCAGGTCTTCCAGCCATGTTTTCAGGAAACCTATGCCATCCTGGACATTCTTCTTCCCTCAGTCCCACAGCTATGTGTTCCCACCCTTCTACTCTGGCTCCAGTCTCTCCTTCCCTCATCCCCTCTGCCACTTCCTTGGCTCCGGCTCCTTCTCCTGGCTTCCTGGGACTCCAACAGCTCCTTTTGGGTCTCCCTCCCTTTAGGGTCTCCTTTCTTCAACTCATCTTCTGAATGGATGCATGACTAAACTTTCCATTCACAAATCCAACCTTGTCACTTACACTGTTGAAGTGAAGAAGGAAACAGACAAGCAACATACACGCACATCACCACCACCGCCATCACCATCATACAGACCACTGCCACTTAGTTGATGCTGACTCATAAGGTATCTGTACCTTATTTACATTATCGACAGTCTATCCAACGCCCCTGGTAGGGCGCGAGCACTGCTCGCGTGGGCAAGAGTCTTATTGAGACCAGTCATGGCACCAAATTATTCATAAGAGACCTGACGACCTTTTGAAATCAAGTCCTTTGCAGACTTTATTCTCCCTTCTTTCCACGCTGTTGTCAAGCATGCCCCCTTTCATAACTTTGAATCACCTCTGCATATCCTAGTCCTTGAGAATCTGCCCCCATCCTTGCTGCCCACGTCTTTTCTACAGTGGCAGGCTACTATCCTGGCTCCTCAGTTTTCAGCCAGTTTCACAAGGCTTGTCTCCTCTGGGCCCCAATCGCACTTGGCACAAGACTCTATTAAGGAGTCAATCACTCGAAGCTATCAGATTAGTTGTTTACTCATTTGATCCCCCCCAGTTGTCTGTGAGTGAGTTCTCCAAGGGCAGGGCTGTTCCAGGGCCTTCATGAGCTTTGGTTCTTCAGCCTCAGGGCATCCAGTACAGAATAGACACAGAGCACATGCTGAATGAAGCACAGCCTTTTCCAGAAGGTATTATGCTCTTTGCTCTTGAGATAGTAGTAAGGGTTTTATGACTCCTTCATGACGTATTAATACTATATCAGGGCTTAAATTCTAGGCATCTCTGGTTTCAAAAGGCTATGGATGATTGTGAACACCCAAAATTCATTTCCAGAGTCCCCACATAGATTAAGACTCATTGAATTCTATCTGATAACTAGTGGAGGATGTAGATAATTTACCCTTCAGTAGAATGCCTTGAACACCAGATTACCTCCACTCTTCTCTAGCCAGTCAGGAGAAGCTGATACCAAGGGTTCGACTAGAAAAAAAGAGAGGGGAAGTGTCTCTTTGGGGCCTACCTGGATGTGTCCTTCAAGATTACCATCTGGGCACAGTTCTAAGGTGTCACAAAGCCATGACTCTAAGCTATTAGTTAGGCCCTGATTGCCTTGTCCAAAAGGCCCTAGGCCCATCTTGTAAAATATGGCAATGTATGGTCCCCAGTGACGATTCTGTTTCCACGTCTGTAGTTCCACCTATAACTGTGATGTATTGTTCTGCCACCAGCCATGAACTTGTGACAGTTTCCTTTCTTCCATGCTTTATTTAACTTGCATCCTGACTACCAATCCTTGAGCACTAGTCTGATCTCATGCTACTGGCTTACCTCAGGCAGATGTATCTGCTGTGTCTTTATGTTGTGTTGGTCCCTTGTAAAATTTAATAAATGTTCTCCTCAAATTATATTCGAGATTGGGGTCTATTTTGTACACTAAAATAAGACCATATTCTAGGTGAAAGGATATTTTTAGTTAGCCAGTACTCTAAGAAATAGAGTTGGCTAAACAATTTAGGGACTCTTTCAGTTACTTAACCCCAGTACATTAGAATACAGTTCCCTTTCACAAGTCTAGGATGGATCTGCTTGGTTGGCACCATGACACAATGTGGAAGAAAGTCTTGAGGGAGAAAGCGTGGAAGAGGGAGGGAAAAAGGAGAAGCTGATACCAAGGGTTCAACTAGGAAAAAATGCTTTAAAAATGATGACAGCAACATATGTACAAATATGCTTGGTAGAATTGATGTATGGATTGTTGTAAGAGCCCTCAGTAAAATCATTTTTAAAAGGGAAGAAGAAAAGCTTTGAGATTCAGTTATTAGAACTGCCTGGATTGTTAATTAGCCAAGTCAAGAATGCCAATTGCTCTTGGCACACTTTTTTTTTTCTGTCTATACATTGTAGTTGTAGAGTGACCACTTTAAATCTGGCAAACTATATCATATCCATTCATCTGCTTCATTGTAGAACCAGAATTTTATTTTTTTAGAAGCAGAATTCTTAATCAACCCTTGGGACATATAGAATAGATCTGATGATAGACTTACATGGGCGGAAAACAAATGACCTCTATTTCCTTAATCATGAAAGTAGGCAACAGTTGTGTTTGTAGTATCTAAGGTCTTGTCATTTCAAAAACCCATCAAATAAGAGTCATTACCTCATGAGTGCAATGGAAATCAGATTTGCCAGGATGGATCACTCAGATGAAACTCAGCACCATCGAGTTGATGCTGTCTTACATAGCAGCCCCATAGCACAGAGTAGAACTATCCCTGTGGGTTTCCCAAACTATAAACCTTTACCAGAGGGAAAGCCTCATCTTTTCCCTTAAGAGTCGCTGGTGGTTTCAAACTGCTGACCTTGCAGTTGGCAGCCCAGTATCTTACCCACTTCACCATCAGAACTCTAATAGATCTTGTCATTGACTGTGTTAATGTAGAAGCATGTATACTACATGACACATATGAAATGTTTTGATATTAGTATTTTAGTATATATTTTTTCTGTTGTCATCCTATGTATTTTATTTTCCATAGTTAAAAACATTATTTTGAAATGATATCCAGAGCCTTCAAAAGAATTTTACAGAAAATTCTTTTCTGTAAAAGAAAAAAGTTTAAAAACCTTTTTATAAAAGATAACACAAAAAGTTTAAAAACCTTTTTATAAAAGGTAACATTGAAATTGAATATGCTATTGCTGAGCCCTGGTGGTGCAGTGGTTGTGTGCAGGACTGCAGCCCACAGGGTTGATGGTTCAAATCCAGCAGCAACTCTCCAGGAGCAAGGCCGGGCTTCCTACTCCCACCAGGGCAATGATGCCACCCACACACACACACACAAATTGAATATGTTGACATATTTTGTATATTACGAAACAAATTACAACTACTTAACCTCATTTGAGCCAGTGGGAGAAAGATTTGAAATAAAATTCAAAATCAAAGAAAGAATGACAGAATAGTTGGTGAACTGATACATTGGATAGTGTTAGATATAACAACAAAATAATAATGATACATACCATATATACTCATGTATCAGTTGAGTTTTCCAGCACATTTTTAATGCAGTTTTTGTGATAAAAATTAGGTGCCTCAGTTGATATTCAGGTTGGCTTATACTCATGTATATACAGTAATATAATCATAAGGGTTCCTGATGGGAAGAGTGGGGGAGAGAGGGGATAAAGGGAAAGAAATATCAAAGAGTTCCAAAAGAAAGAAAATGCTTTGGAATGGATGGTGGAGCAATTCTGCAGTTATGCTCCAGCTATGTGAATTAGGGAGTGTTATAGTATCTACAAGAGCTCCCGATAAAATGATTAATAAAAAACCCCTGACCACCATAAAAGGGACCCAGTTTATAGGTTAGATAGAGACAGATGGGGCCCCGAGCCTGTGACTCTTAGTCACCCTTCAGGTGTGGAACTGAATTCACCCCCTAGTTAGAATCCTCAACCGTTTGAGATCCAAAGGACACCTTTGACCCAGGGACAAGTACGAGAGGTTGAAAAAGAAGGAGGACAGGACGCTGGGAGATACGTGATGATGGCTCATTGAAGAGATCGCAGTCCATGAAAATACAAGGTGTATGATTTATTGAGTATAAAATCCACCATCTTCTCTGTAAACCTGCACTCAATTCACAGACACAAATAGTTTTTTTCTAATGAAATGCCTGAAAAATCTCTATGGTTATTGATAAGGCTAACATACCATAAATTTAAATGTAAGAATATAACTTTAGAGGCAAAAATATGATCTACTTAATTTTTACAAAGGTAGTTGGAGAATTTAAACAAAAAGTAGCAGGAAAATTGTCTTTCACACTGGGATGCTGAAGCTTCTAAGGTGTTCATGAAATAATAGAGTGGTTATTGAGGAGCATAGGCAACCAAAAAAAAGGTCTTCTATCATTGTGTATAAATGGCAAGTGAAATATTCTTTGGTTTCTTGAGCTACACGCATCCAGTGTTGTAATAGTTAAATTAATTTCTAATATGTCTCATCTCATTATAGATCTATGCAATAGTCTCTTTCAATTTTAAATTGAGCTTCAGGGAAGATTAAATACTTAGGTATTCCAGTTTGTATAAAATTTCTAGATCCATACAAATTAAACTTCCTCTGTCTAAATGACCCTAATCATTCTAATTTAACTAGATGGAGCTTATTTCCTTTTGACAGAGCTTGTCATGTTGAATCTTATCCACGGAGATGAACAGCATGCCAAATGGGTAATAAGTATTCCAGATGTTGCCTTGCCACTTTCCAGCAAAGTTATTAATAAAAGTCAGTTGCTTCTTGTCTTTTTTTTTATCCTCTCATATTGCTGAGAATATAGACTTTCTCTTTCTTCATTAAGAAATGGTAATTTAAAAGTAGAATCCATGGGCTGCTTCTGAGAAGGTGATTTTTATAAGTGTCCTATGCATCCTGTAGGGTACAGCCGGGACTTTTTGGACAGCTTGTGGCTTGGTGGGACAGCATGAAGGAGAATATGAGGAAGACGGTCACGGAGTGCTGAGTTTGAGATTGTGTGTGTGTCTGAAGAGAACTGCGTATCAAAAAAGCCGTTTCATTATTCTGAGATGGGAGTAGAATAAAAATGGCCATAGCTACCATTACAGCCACCCTGTCCTAGTTAAAAGTGTGGCAGGATGCCTGCAGTCTGCAGCCATCCCTGGGGCTCCCCCTAGAGATTTCATGTGAGGATGACAGGGGCTCTTTGCTGCAAAGTTCATGCATCTGTCCTTGAGGGACTGAGAGGAAGGTATGGCTCCGGGGCAGAGAAGAGAGAGGGAGGCCTGGCAGGAGAAGGTGCTGAGCATGAGATTGAGGGGTCTATTGCCTTCTTAATCAAGGCACATCTTTTAAGACTTGCTTGAGGGATGTCCTAGTTATTTCTTACTGCCTTCAAATCAATCTTGACTCATGGTGATCATATAGCACGGCATAGAACTGCCCCTGTGAGTTTCTGTGGCGGTCATGGACTTGATGTCAATTTCATGATTGGGATGTAGGGGTGGAGTCTAGTCTGTTAATCTGGAGATAGCCAATGAGGCCTCTGTGTGGGCATGGCTTTCTCCTGAGAATTCTGGGAAGTCTCGTGGTATTTCCCAATTGGAATAGAGAGACTTGACGCAGTATCTGAGATGACGAACTACTGACAAGATGAGATGACAGCATGCTGATTGATCCCAATTCCTGGAGGATGAAGGAACCAGAGGAGAGCTCACATGGACTTGGCCTGATGGAGCCAAACCTCTGGGGCCAGAGAAGCCACAGGAAGATCCCTGCCAGCGCTGAGATGATTCTAACGCCACTGGATGCTGGTGATGGATGCTGAGACCTGGAAGCGAGGACCCCTGGCAGCGCCAGGATGCTTCTGCTTCTTCTGCTGTCGAACACACATGACTCTGCACCCACTGGCCTGTGATTGTCCTGGTGTCATTGCACGTGATTCTAAGTCAGAAGGAGACTTTATAGACTGGTATCAGACATGGGAGAGCATCAGTCTTATGACCTTGGACTGGACTGGGTTGGGATGCGCTCTCAATGCTCCATTCCTCTTGTATACAAACCTTTCCCTTATATCCATGTGTGTGTTTATGAATTTGTTTCTCTAGTCTACCTGGACTAACATAGTTCCCCAGACTGTCATTATTTGGGAGAGTAGAAAGTCTCACCTCCTTCCTCCGTGCAGCTGCTTCGAATTGTTGACCTTGCAGTTAGCAGCTGTCCAAAATGCAACCAGGTTAATGCTAGAAAAAAATGAATAATGATGATGATAATTATAACAGCTTTCCAAGGTGATGGCTTCATAAGTCCCTCTTGAAACACAGGATTTGATCTATTCTATGGGATGTGAATTTTACAATCACACACAAATCTGCTTTGAGCTTTTGCTTTAAAATAGAAAACCATGGAAGGGCTTTTGTGTGTCTAAAAGTTTCATGCTCCTCTTGAGAAAGAATCCACCCCAACTCTGCCTCGTGTTGACCCATGTGTGAGAGAGCAGAAGTGTGCTCCCGACTGCTCACTCATGCCCAGAAACCTCGGTGTGATGGGTGCCTCCTACCAGGTGCCTAGCAGCCGTGCACACAGGGACAGTGGGATCAAGTTCTGGTCTTCGGAAAACAAACAATCTTAACATACATCAGAAATAATCTGATGTCTCTTGTCAGGTGCTTTTCTTGCCTCCCATCATTTGCGGTCTAGCTAACAATCAACCGATAATTTAAATGGCTTTGAAAGTTCAAGTGGAAGGCATTTACCATTAACTAACTCTATGACTTTTTTTTTTAGTTTTTTTGTCTATGACTGCTTAAAAATGTTAAAAGAGTTAATTTAAAACAATGTTTAAAGTTTTTCCTATGACTGTTTTGACAGGATGAGACTTGCTAATCCAGGAAAGAGTTGTAGGCTTGGAGATTCACAGGGGACAGGTAAGTTCTGGCCTGTACGGTTGTTATGACTCCGAATTGACTCGACAAAAGTTGATTATATTTACATAATCCAATATGCTTGAATTATATTTACATAATCCAATATGCTTGAATGACCAATATGGTCAGTCCAATATGGTCATTCATGCATACTGGATACACTATAAGTGTTGATTTCAAAACAATCAATATTGAAACAATTTGGGAGCATGACCATAGCTAACTTTTTAATGTAATTGCCCCAAAGGCAACAAATAGATGTTATTCCAGCTGTTTGTAGGTCTTTCCCTCTCCCAGCATCTCCACTAATTTTTCAAGTTCATTAATGATGGGAATTATTAAACTGCACTCTACTGACATCTGCTGGATAGTAATCTGGTTTTCATTGTATGACCAACTTGGTTATATGTAGCTTTTATAAACTAGATAGTGGCTTTGATTGAATGGAGAGACAAATGATGCTAAATGAAATAGAAAAGAAACCAAAGAGAAAATAGAGCTATACTAAACATAAGATCTTTTATTAATATATGATAAGTTTAATAAAGGTCTATAAGTTCATGTCTTTAGCTGGCTATAGGATATTTCAGTTTGGTGGTTTCATATACCTTTTCACATAGAGTGTCCCCTATGTGAGGGGAGTCTGATCCAGAGAACCAAGGCTTCATCTTATAAGGAACCAAGATCTGGCAAGGAGGACATGCACTTCTGCAGATGATTTCAAAACATATTTCATATTTCAGCAGTAGAGAAGATAACACTGAACCTAATCTTTGTGAAGGGAAAAGTCCAAGAAGAGTTTTTGTAGTTTTGTCCACTACGTGATGTAGACAGAGCTCCATGGGTCTAAGAAATTTTAATGGCCTTCTAAAGAGTGTATGTATTCCAAAACAGAACAAGAAAATGAAAAATTTAAATAATCACATTTTCAATATCTACAGAATATGCAATGTTAATCTCACTAATATTAAATTTAGTGTTCATAGAAGTGCCATTGCACTTGGACACAAATTTTAAGTTAGAAAATCTCAATTCTCAGAAAATTTTGATTATATGCGATGGGTTCTAAGGAAACAAAGAAACAAATGGTGAATTTCTGAATATATTGTGATGATTTATATCTTTTAAATTTTTCAATAGCATGGGAAAACAAGTCAATTTTGAACTGGGCAGGAAAGAAGTTCAAAGAATGAAGCTAGGCATTTCCTAATATTGTTAGTCAAACGTGCAAT
>PVJH01028088.1:0-27802 GCA_004026705.1 Nesogale talazaci
AAGTCATAAACGTTGACTAATTTGTTATAACAGCAGAAGCAAAGGTACCAGTGCTCATCTTTGAACTGTAAATTTATCTTATGTATCAAAAGACTAATAATCAAAGGGTTCACATAAACTCGATGCAGAAGAATCGCAAGTTGATTATCCATCAAATCTTTCTGGCGAAATCACAAGCAGACCCTTATTCAAAGCCACAGAGTTCCTAGCTAGGACTACTAGTAGGAGATGCTTGACTCACCCCCTTCCTCTCCTGACATAAATGCACAAAGGCTATTTTTCTCCTAAAAAATGAACTTTCCTCATAGCAATTTTTTGAATGTATCACAAATGATTTGATGAAAACCGGAGGAAAGAGAATTTTAAATTCTGCAGTACTTGTGTGCTGTCAGACCTCTTCTGACTATAAGTACCCCATAGAAGAGTAAAACTGCCTTCATAGACATTGTGGAAAATTGTGATTTTTATGTTAATAGATTTCTAGGTCTATTCCCTATAGGAGGAGCTGCCTCTGGTTAGCAGCCAAGTAAGTAGCCGTTATCTAAGGCACTTATGAGCACATGATTTTTAGTATTTCTACAATTAATCTGCTTCTGGCCAATTAATGAGCCTTTCTGAAACACAAGTATGACTTGATCTATAATCAGCAGAATTTGCATTTTTGGCTAATCCCGCAACCTCTAATGCATATATTCACACTGCGATCAGATGATTATAAAATACACTAACATGAAAAAGATTGCCCTGGTCTTTAGAAGAAGACTCCTCTGCCCTCTTTGTAAGGGGTTTCCTTAACGATCCTATGCTTACACACAAGGAGCCATGTGTACGAAGGGGCTTCCAGAAGTTTTTGCCAAATGGAAAATAAAAGTAATGGATTTTTTCCAAGAACTTTTGGAAGCCCTCTTGTATTTTCCCTTGAGTAAGAACCTATTAATAGGGAGCAGACACCACTGCGGTAAAAAAAAAAATCAGAGGAGATATTCATTTCCTGGGAGCCACCGTCATGTCAGCTAAACTTGATCTGCTTATGGTAGGTGCAGGATGCTGGGCCACTCTGCTTGCTGCTCAAACTAAAATAAATGTTTCTCTTTTATAGGTGAAATCTGAAACTTTATTTCAGCTACAATGTCTAAAGTATCCTTGAATAAAGTTCCTGTAGAGCTTAAATTTCTGACACAATTTGTGCTTACATATTGCTCCAAATATGATCTGCTATGGAGAAAAGTAATCAGAGGATGGGACAGAGAAGAAAAACAAAACAAGTGAGGCCAATTAAAATTTTGAAATAATAAAAGTTAGAAAAACAAAACCTGGAATTAAATAAACATAAAGTTGCATTTGAGGGAAAGCAAAAGCACATTAATCTGACTCGAAACAAAATTAAAAGACAGAATGTAAGTAAACAGGTGAGATGGCATCAGATACCACTGAATCAGTTTCTACTCATAGCATATCATGCCCTAGTTATAAGAATTTTGCCAAAAACCAAAGAAGAAAGAGAAATGAAGTAAACAAACAAAAGCAACCTAAATAGCTAAGAATTGAAACTGATGTGATAGCAACATGAAAAAATATAATTGCTCGACTTGTAAGATATTAAGGAGTACAGGTGGTGCTCTGGGCTGGGTAGTAAGTTGCTAACTGCAAGGTCAGTGGTTCAAAACCACCAGCTGGTCCACTGGAGAAAAATTAGCCAGTCTGCTCTAATAAAGATTTATCATCTTAGAGACTCAAGACAGGATCACTGTGGGCTTTGGAATGTGTAAATAAAATGCAAAATTACAACTTGTTTCACTCAATAGTGGCTTCCTACAATATAATATATGCATGAAATGCTAAAATAAATGGTTTAATAAATATTTCACAAACTTCCCGGTTCTTACATAAATTTCTTGGTAAGTACAATTAGAAATAATTTTTAAATCATTTGAAATAAGGTAATAGCTTACCATCACCAACTAGGAATTAATTTTATGGTAAGATAATTTTGTAAGCATGCCTTAGTTTACTAGAATTAAATGTATCTTTGAATTCAGATTAAAAAGTTCATTACAAAGTTACATTAAATAGCAAAACAAAATCAAAGCCTTATCATATAGTAGCATTCCTGCTTTGTCCATGGAATGGAATGATAATTTGAAGACTGAATATGTACCTAGGCTACTGTTCCAGAGCCCTGGTGATGTAGGATGCCATGGATTTTAACCACATGATTGACAAGGAGAACCCCGCCCCCCTTCCCGGACAGTGTGTAGCGTCTTGGGGGTGGAGAGGGTGACATCTTAGGCTGCTCATTGCAACGTCAGCAGCTCCATTGGAGAAGGCTTTGCATTCCCATACTGAAGCATCGTCTCAGACACCCACAAGGACACGTCTGCTCTGCCCTTCCGCAACAACAGATTGTAGTTTGTGAATCTTGCTAAATAGGTGGTTCATATTCCATCATTTTAGGGTGGGGCTTGAGAGTCTTCATTTCTAATGATCTCTCAGGTGCTGAGGGTGCCGCTGGTCCATGAACAGCTCTTTCACAGCTATCAGAGCATGGGGAGCCTTTATAAAATACAGAATTCTTAATTCTAAGAGCCAATCTCTAATATTTTCCTACTGTTCTTCCATTGCTCTTTAACACATATCTATTAGCCATTTATAAATACGTGCTCATAATGGGGGCTGTCTGCCATCCGCTTGACTCCGTTATGTGTGTGTCATGTCAACCACGTGCCCTGGTGGGGTAGTGGATTACACCTCGGGCTGCTCATCACCACAAGGCCTGCCACTCAAGGCTACCTGTTCCTTCAGGAAAAAGAAGAGACTTCCTACTCCTAATGATTTCTCAGCTCAGAAATTCACAGGGGCAGTTCTACGCAGCCCTACTGTCTTGCAGTGAGTCAGAATTGACTTGATGGCAGTGAATTTGAGCTTTTCTAACACCATGCCAAGTCATACCAATCCTGTCACATCTTAAAAATAAAATTTTATAATCCTTTCATAGTATTTGTGATATTGTTTGTGAAGACTTAAAGGATTCAATTTGTAGAACATTTCATTTTAACACTTAAAATGATCAATGATATTAGAATGTTTTGACTGTCATTTAGGTTTCATATTTTTAAAATGAATGTACATGGAACTATTATGGTCTGTAAATTGTCTCTGTTTAACTGAAAGCAAAGTTTCTAAATAGATGAGGTGATTAAGTAAAGCAGAAGATTAATTGGTAAATGCTGAGGAACACTATATCCTATAAGGGCAATATGTCTCTGAATCCTTGTAGCAATTACCAAACATGAGGTGTTTAATAGATGCTTTGCATATATATTTAAATACATATATTTATTAATCAACAAATGCCCAATCTGTAAATTCATTTCAGTTGTAACTGGCAATAATTCCTGGAATAAAGCATGTGGGCTGGTCTCTAGTTCACGTCAAACTGTGGCGTCAGTCAGTCATGCCCAAATCATGAGTCTGTCTTCTGGTGTGTATGTTGACCAGTGTGTGGGATTTAGATTTGTTCAGTGGATGGCAGCTTTCAATACGCTGGTAAATGAGGAATGAGATAACTGTAATTCTTTTACTGTTGCTGTCTTTTTTGTTTGTGCATGCTACTCTCATAGTATATCCTGTAGTCATTAATTTTGTTTCTATAAGACATATCAAAATAATAAAATATAGAATTATAGAAAATTTGGAAAAGCAGAGGTGAATAGACTTCAAAGTCTTTCCAAATAATGTTATATTGAAATCCAACAAATATTTATAAAGTTATTTTCCTAGAAACTACTTCAAGCTCCCTCCTTGTAAATAGAAATGTTCCACTAGCACTGTCAAGGAAAGGAGTACCCACTTCAGGGGTCCATATTTCCATGCACGCGTTCTTAGCACTTTCCGTAGAAAGCTCTTGGTATCTAACAATACTGATGTCAAGATGCCCTAACCCAAATCTCTCCTGTTAAGATTTAAAACAATTTCCTCTTCTATTTTTGAACTTGAAAATAGCAGGCTACAATTCTCTTTAGAGTGACCCTTTGTCTGCTAGAAGTCCCATTTACCACTGCTCTGGCACTTTTTACTTAACATATTAACAAGCCAAGAAAGAGCACACAAGATCCCACCTAAATTTCAGCCTTTTAGTCATATTAGCCTCTTCCCTGAATATGTAGCTGTGGTATCTCAAATATGCATCCACTACTGAAACAAAGGCACTGAAATATCAAAATCAATCTGAATCATTCAGGAGGAAAGTCAGCTTGGATTCTGTGTTCTCTGTGTGTGCTTACCTGCCAAATACCTGCCATGTAGTGGAAACATTGTGTAAGGTCAAATAGTCATTCCTTTAAATTGCAGCCCTCCCTTCCTCATCATATGATTTTATCCAATGCTTTTTTTTCTTCTGAAATGCCATGTGCTTATGAATAATAGAATGATGACAATGCCCTGTTACAGGGTGCGAATATGACCGTGTCCAATATTCATTTATTTTTTTCTTATTGATATAATGGTGTTATGGGGACTCTAAAGAATCATATATCTCAAAACCCAAACCAAACTCAGTATTAGCAAGTCGATGTCAACTCACAGTGACCCTTCAGGACAGGGAAGGAGTTCCTCCTGTGAGTATCTGAGACTGGTTACTTAGGGGAACAGAAAGCCCCTTTCTTTCTCCTTTGGAGTGGCTAGTGGTAACCAACTGATTATTTCATTACTGGTCACTCACATACCAAATATTGCAATGCTAAAGTGTAAGAGATATTCATATTACAAAATTACTGTTTTAAACAGAAATAGACTGTGCATTTGTTCTATTGAATTTAATTGTTTGTATTCTTTTATTCCCTAAATCTTACAAAAATGTTTAAGCATTTATTAAACTTTCAAATTTAGTTTTCTTTATTATATAAAAATTGACATTTATAGTTATCTGATTAAAAGTTAAGTGAATCCTTATTATTACACATCATTATTTTACCTTTTTATGCCTTTTTTTTTTTGTTTTGGGCATCACTGCCCTCTGGCAGTGGGAGTAGGAGGTCCAGCCTTTGCTCCTGTGGAGCTGGAATTGAATCTCCATCCCAGTGGGCCACAGTCCCGTGCACAACCACTATCCTACCAGGGCTCAGCCCCATTATTTTACTTTTAAATAACCTCCTACATATTATGTTCATTTTTTTACAGCAATTAGAAATTCCTTAGTAAATCCTTTCTTTGACCTCTAAAATGTTTTTAATTAATGTCCCAATGTAATAGGGTCATAATTCTCCTTATTGAATGCTCTTGCTTATTTTCTATTGCTGTGCAATAACATTATCACAAACTTAGTGTCTCAAAATAGCAAATAGCACTTTTTTCCCGTTTGATTCTGTGACAGAAGGTAGGCATGATTCACTTAGCTGTGTCTTCAACTTCAGAATCTCTGAAAGCTATAATCAAGGTATTTGTCAGCACTGTGGTCTTATTTGAAACACAAGTGGGAAAGATTTGCTTCCAAGCTCACATGGATTCTAGCAGCATTCAGTCCTTCAAAACTGTTGTGTTGCCTTATAAATCTTGCAGAATCTTGACTGGAGGTCTCCCAGATTTCCTAGGAATTGTCTTAGTCTTTTGCCACATGTCCTCTCAGCATGACTGTGTGCTTCATCAAAGTCAGCAAAGAGAGTCAAATATGTAAGGTGTTGCAACCTAATGTAGCACAAACAACTACACCTCTATTCACCTCTGCTGCATTCAGTTGGTTAGATTTGTGTTTTTCAAAGTGGGTGGTACTGGTCCCCTGAGGTGTTCAGGAAAACATAGCTACATTTTATGCTGGAGTTGGGACTATAGTATAAAAGTTTTTAATGGTAGTGGGCATTAAGTAATTTTTCCCTAGGAGAACATAAGCGAAATAAATTTGGTATCCCTGAGTTAGAAGATGGATGGATACAATGCATGTCCATATTCAAAAGGAGAGGATTGTACAATGACATTGGATGTTGGTTACTATAGAGGGCATCTCAGCATCTGTCTGCAATAGGACTCCATGATTCTGATTTTGATCTTCCACTGAGTAAGTCTAAGAAAACTCAGGGAAGGTCTATTTAAAACAGTGTGCTTTTATTTATGTATAAATGTGGGTCCCACCCACCACAAGTAGCTAAATATTTGGATTCAGTTAAGCCTCTCTTCCTAGCATTTACGTGCACACATACTTAATTATAAAAATATCAGTGCTAGAAATAATGCAGAAGATTTCCTGTCTTCCCAAGAGATGGTTCCCTCTGAAAAGAGAAGAGTCCTAGGGGTCAGGACTTATACCACTAAAAGTCATATGTTCCTGAGACTTTGTTGTGAAGATTGACTGGCTTCTGTCCCACTGGGTAGGGAGTATCCTCTTTTGGGATGATTACACAGACTCATTTCATGTTTTACTTCATCACATGATTTCAATATATTTCCAAGAGTCTATCTGTTTTCCTTAGTCTATCAGGACACCTAGACGCTTCCTAGGTCTATCACCCCTAGGTGCTGATGCCTGCGGAACAGTTTATGAAAAACACTGGGGACTAGATTCATTCGACCTGTTCTCCAAATGCCTCTCGGGGAAAGTGCTTGGGTCAAGAGATGTGAGTCCTATGGAGCCTAACCCTCAATGAACTTCAACTCAGAAGTCAGGACAGTTGCCATGTGTTCACGGCTCCCTTCTGGGCTCTCGTCTCATTTGTAGCACTTATCACTGTTGCAAGTGTGCTTTGCCATACGTGTTGGACTGCTAACCACATGGTGAGCCGTTTGAAGTCACCAGCTGCTCCGCAGGAGAAAGACCAGATTCTCTATTCCCATGAAAAGTTAAGAGTGATAAAGAAACTCACAGAGGCAAGTTCTACCCTGCTGTAGGGTCCCTGTGAGTCATCAGTGCCACATGACAGTGAGTTTGGCTGGATACTAGCTATTTAACTAGTGTCATTAACTAGTCTGGGCTTCGTGGAGGTAAAGGTAAAAGCCACATGGCACCCTTTCAGAGTGCTTTGTACACAGCCAGCCTCATGGTGACCCTGTAGGTCAGAGTAGAACTGCCCCCTAGGGTTTCTGATTCTAAATCCTTCCAGGAACAGAAAAACCTCATCCCTTGCCCTCAAAATGCCAATAGAATGAAATGGCATAAGCCTTACAATGTGTAGCTTATTCCATAAATCCATCATGGCCACTTCCTTGCACACAGCTGTCACTTAATGCATCATTGTGGAATGAGTGAACAGAGGCACATAGGAAATCAGAGTTATTAGTAGTCCGGAGTCCTTACTAGACCACATAAGAGAGACTGTCAAGCAGGACAAAGCAGCAACAGGGACAGCACTGTTTGGAAATAGGACCTGTGTCAGAGGAAAAAAGAAATCACAATTGGAACAGCATGTACTCAGTGTAACTCCCAGTTAGCCATGCTGCTCTAGGGTGTACTTATTTTTAGCTTTTCTCTGCTAGCATTCTTAATACCCTGGCACTTCTAAAGGCACGGATAGAAATCTCTAGTACATATCCAGATACCCTTCATACTTATTCCATGGAAGAAATAACTCACTCATTTACAAAGTCAACTCTAAAACCCAACTCAGTGCCATCAATCTGATGCCAACTGACAGAGAGTCTATAGGATGGGGCAGAACTGTCACTGTTTCTGCGTTTCTGAGACTAACTCTGTATGAGAGCAGAAAGCCTCATCTTCTCCTGAGGAGCGGTTGGTGTTTTTGAACTGCTGACATTTTGGAATTGCAGCCCACGGATTACTAACCACAATTCTGCCAGCTCAGTACAAAAACAACTAGACAATTAAAGCTGTTTGTGAAATCATTTATAGCTATCACTTAACACTTCATTCTTCTGATTAAAGTTTTGACATTTTAAAAGAAATTCTTTTTTAAAAAAAACATTTTCAGGATTTCTAGCATGAATTGTGTCCTCATTACCTGGAAATATGTTTCCTATATTTCTTCAATTCATGCAACAATCATATACTGAGTACTTTCCTCCACAACCCTCCCACCTGCTAGACATAGTAGAATGTGACAAACATAATAGGTGGAGATCCTAGAAGTTCAATAGCCATTGTTTAATTAAAAACTGTGGACTTTTCAAAAAGACAGTGAGGTTTTATGCACACAGTATTATGAGAGGATATAAAAAGAAAACCAATCCATTGCAAGTTTGCGGGTCCAAAGTGGGAGCTTTCCCTAGACAGGATTCCAGTCCAGAGTGGGAGCTTTCTCTAGACAGGATTCCATTCCAATGGAATCTACAAGTGAAGTCTTCAAATCCAACACAAGTTCCCTTGCAGAAGGAAAGAAAAGATTTCTTTCTTAATTTTGTCCCATGTATGTTTTATCAAAAGAGTCCTCTTTGATGGGGCTGTGGGGTAAGTTTTGGGCTACCAACTTCAAGATGTGTGGTTCAAATCTATAAGCTGTCTCGTGGGAGAAAGATAAGGCCTCTGGATCCAGAAAAACTTACAGATTTACCTTCTGTGGAGTTACTATTCGTCAAAAATCTATTGATGGCAATGGATTTGCATGCTTTAGCAAATTTTGTTTTAAACTTTAATATAATTTCTGATTCAAGTGTTCATCAACAAGTTTTCCTGAAATTGGACCAGTAGATTTATTTTCTTACATATAAAAATAATATAGATTTGAACCAGCTAGGTAAAAAGTACACATAAGAAAAATAAAAACTACATACTAGTTATCTGACTCTTTTTATTATAGCTACATTATGTTCTTCTAGATGGAGGGACAGAGGGTGGGAACAATGGATTCAAACTTAACAACAATTAAGACGATAACTCAGGACCGGGCAGATGAAATTTGTTTCTGGGAGTCAGTCTGTTGTGCTATTTTGCTGAGTCTGCTTGGTTTTATTGGTTTGTATGGAGCTGGGTTTTAGCTAGCTCCTTAAGACCTGTGAAGTCAGTCTGGGTCGTTTGTTTAATGGCTCTGTCTCAAAGTGGACCTTCCCGTAAGCCTTTTAGATTCTATACTTGGTCCCATTGAGCAATTTGGCCTCATACAGGAGGTGTGTGGAACCAACAGGTACACTAACCAATTGAGGATTGAGGGACACCCAGTTGGTTTCATATACACCCCCAAAGCAGTTCTTCTGTCTGCCCAAAAGTCTCTACCTTTTTCCTGTCACCTATCGAACCACAAAGGCTTTATGTATTCATTGAGAAAGATTACATGATATATAAAGGATGACATCCTGGCTGTCCAGTAGAGTTTAAAAGTCTTAGGAGGGCAGAGGTTTCTGTTATCCACCTATTAATGTAAACATGAGAGGGCTCCTAAGAGTAAAACAATGGCCCATAAATAGACTTTGTGGGCATCAGCTCTAATCTTTTGGAGAAACAGCTCCTGGACTGATGTCAAAAAAGAAAGCAGTCAGGCAGCCAACAAAGAGACTATATGATGCCAAAGTGGTCTCCAAGACTAGACTAGAAAAGTGGCCCATTGTATAGACTAACACAGAATGCTCTCAAATGGTAGAAGAATGGTGCCGGTGGGGCGGGGTGGGGCTGGGGTTAGTAGGCAGCAGACTAGAAGGAATGGAGAGAATTCAATTTCTTCATGGGAAATATTCCTAAAGGTACTGTGCAACCAAAGGTCTTCAATTCACTGCAGAGATGGCTTCTGGGGATTGTTGGGAGGAACGCACAGGTATGGTATCCTTGAGAGCTCACTCAAGGAAGGTCAGTGAGACTCACTCAGTAAGACTCAATATTATATTTGAATTCTTTAATATGTGAGTCCAGGTTAGAGGAAAACAATACCAGATGTTTTTTGAGAAGCAATAAGTCAGAATGAGAAAAAGGTACCTGTCCTCTAACCAGTCCCTCAGAGCTGGGTCAGAATTCACAGGTCAGATGAACATTATCTTTCAGATTGACTGTCAGCATTTTTCAGATCCTAGTCATACAGACCTCGCTAGAGCTGGCACCTTAGAAAGACCTTTTCTGCCAGATTGCCAAATAAGCAAATAATAGCCACTGCTGGTTCTCATTGTCCCTGTGAAATGATTCAAATTTGCTCATTTAGGGGATGTCATACTTAAAGCTGAACTATATACAAATGAACAGAGGTCTGGAATGAAAGTCAGAGGAGTCACAGTGGTATGTATTAAAGGGACCTGCTACATTTTCCTGTGAGTGATCAGTAACCAGGAAGCTGAATCTGAGCTTGAGGATTGATGACTTTTATAGTTGCATCACAATGTGATCATGCTAGAGTTCATCGTGTCTCATGGAGCTTAGTCATCATCTGGCCTTAATTGGTCCTTTGGGTCTAGTCAGCCCATTGTCATTAGGCCCCCATTGTCTCAATGTCTGACACACCTTGAGAGAACTAAGAATAAAGGCTAAGTCACTTTCTGCAGGGAAATTCCACACCTTGGACCTTACAAGACTACATACCCTCTTACTTAAGAAGAATCATTAAAATCCTTTTCATGCCTCTGGAAAAAGGAATAATTCCTTTTATACATATTCTTTTCCAGGTCTGCCACTCAGGGAATATTTCTTTTAAGTTTCTTAATTCATTTCATGTTTCATTTTTATAAACCATCTTCTGATCCTTCATTTTCTATGATAATCAAGAAAATTAAATATATGTTAATAAGATAAGCTATTAGAAATAACTTTTCAGAAGTCCCTAATTATCAGTCCTTTTCCACATATCTAGAGTTGGGAAGCTAGAAGTATAGAGAAATCACAATTTACTAACTGGAAGCAAGTCAAGCTCAACAGGTAATGATTCTTAGAGTACCTGATGTTTAGTAAATTGCCTATAGGCAATGCTTTCCCACTGGTTCATGAACTTAGTAATGACAATAGAATTGAACAGATGGTATTTACATTGCTTTTAGTCCTCCTTCATAGCCGTTCATGTAAGGACCTTTTGATCCTCATAGCAAGCTAGTAGTATAGATGCTGTCATGGTTGCTAGGTGCTCTAGACTCAGTTCCAACTCAGAGCAACCGTCTACACTGTCTTATCCTGCTCCATCCTCGAAATTCACTTTTATGCTGTGCCCATCGTAAGCTTCACTGTATCAACTCAATTAATGGGTGTACTTCCTCTTTTTCTCTGCCTCCCCTTCCCCAAGCATGCTGTCCTGTTCCTGAGACTGCTCCTTCCTGATAGTATGTCTATATTACATGAGGTAAAGTCTCTCCATCTTCATTTCTGGCTGTATGTCTTCTATGAAGCATTTGTTCATTCTCCTTGAAATCCATAGCAATTTCATTATTGTTTACCGACAGCATAATTTAAATCCATTGACTCTTCTACTGTCTTTCTTATTCATTGCTTAGGTTTCACATGACTATGAGGTGATTGAAAAATCCAGGGCATGGGTCAAGCACACCTTAGTTCTTTTTATTTTTTTTGGGGGGGGGCATCACTGCTCTCTGGTGGTGGGAGTAGGAGGCCCAGCCCCACTGCTGGAATTGAACCTCCATCCCAGTGGGCCGCAGTCCCGCACACAACCACTACGCCACCGGGGCTCAGCCCCCACACCTTAGTTCTAAACTGGCATCTGGCTACTTACCACTTTTCAAGACGTCCAGTTCAACAGAATGCAATATGTTGTATGAACTCTTATCTGCTACTTCCATGCGCATTTATTGTGAAACCAAGAAAAAAATCCATGACAACTTCAGTTTCTTATTTGTTCATGCTGATGTTGTTTATTAGTTTGGTTTTGAGGATTTGGATATTCTTTACATTGTGTTACAATCCATACTGAAAGTGTATCTGACCTTTGACCTTCATCTATAAGCATTACATATCTTTTTTCATTTCAGCCAACAAAGTAGTGCTAGTATTCTAAAACAAAAACAACACAACAAGCTACAATGACATCTAGTTGATACCGTAGGCTGAGTATAAATCCCAATATATGGAATATCGATTTGTACACATTAACACCTAAGTGACTGGACACTATACAAGCAATAGGAGTTGGTGATAAGGCAATATTTAAATTGATAGAACTACCTTTTTGGATTTTGGGCACAGTAAATCTTGATGGAAGGAGATGAACTTAATTTTCTCATTCAGAATGGCTGGTGAGTTTAAACAGCTGTTCTTGAAGTCCACAGCCCAACACCTGTGGACAGTGTCATTGGAGTGCCTTTTTGTTAATAGTCTAGGTTATCATTTTGCCTTCCTCCAATGCTGATGCCATGCTCTTCATTCAGTCCAGCTTCTTGGATTATTTGTCCAGCTTACAGATGGAATGAATAAGAAGGGTAAGGGGTAAAACTTTGAGATATCCCTTTTCTGACTTTAAACTCTTCTGTTCTAATGACTTTTTCTTGGTCTATGTGCAGGTTCCACATCAGGACAATTATGGATTTAATTTCATAACTCATGAAATTATGGAATTAAATCCATAATTGTTTGTACCCACATGATTTATTGCCTTTTAATAGTCCATGAAATACAGGTAAACAGTTTTCTGATCTCTGCTTTCAGCCAAGAACCATTTAATATCAGCCACTTTCACCCTAGCTCTAAGTTTCACTCTGAATCAGGCTTGAATTTCTGGAACCTCCCTGTTGCTGCACAGGTGTAACTATTTCTGATATCAGTGATATTGCTCCATGATTTCTGTTCTATCACCTCACTTTGGGATGGACATGAATATTGTTCTTTTCTAGTTGTTTGGCCAAATTCTTTTTTGGTTCACTAAATTTCTCAGCATAGGTGAATGAGCACTTTAGCTTTTGTATTGTTTTGGAAACACGTCAATTAATATTTTGTCAATTTCTGGAGCCATTTTTGTTTATCAAGATGTATTCAGAGAAGATTGAACTTCTTCCTTAGATATCATAGATTCATTATAAGAGCCTCCATTTTGAAATGATTGGTTGTTGACCAATTATTTTTGGTACAGTGCTTCTGTGTATACTTTATGGATTATTTTGGCATTTCCTATGTTGTTCAATATTTTGCCAATAGAATCTATTTTTTAATAAGTTCTGTTAGCTAAGCTACCACATCAGTATAATAAATAATGATTCTTACCATAGTTTATTCATTATAGAATTAATTTCCTTTTATGTATATTTATCATTAAATCATTGAAGACCTGTAGATACTACATCTTTATTATTTATGAGTTCCTTCCCTTTCCTTATGTATGCTATTCCTCTCCCCCTGAACTTTGCCTATCATCACAGTAATTTGAATTTATTCAAAATGCTCTAGTTTTGATTGTTAACGTTGCCCCAATATTGTGCTCTTTTATTTAAATAAGTATCCTTAAGTTATAATACAATGAAGACAATTTTAAATAATTTAGCTATGACTTTATATATGTGTGTGTGTGTGTATATATATATATATATATATATATATATATATATATTCTTTCTCATTGGAATAGTTGTGGATATTGTTGGCCAGGAAAAAAAGGAGAAACCTCAATTAGATGAGTTGACATAGAGACAACAGTAGTGGGCTCAAGCATAATAATTTTGTACATGGTGCAAGATCAGGGAGGTTTCATTGTATCATATGAGTTAGAACTTACTCACATGCACCTCATACCCCTTATTGTCTTCTTCCTTTTACTACACATACTTTTGCTTCTGGTTTCTTGACTATCTGGCCTTCCATGTCCTAAGTATGTAGGGCTATTCTCTCTCTCTCTCTTCTTTAGATCGCCTTCTCATGGCATGTTCCCACTGTGGCTTATCTAGTGACCGCCACACATTCTGAAAACAATGCTGCTATTATGTCTCAGATTTCTTTCCTTGAGAACCTTGAAATCCTCAGATCCATATTATGCCTATGTAGTGTGACTGTCACATGATAAGTGCAGAATATCCATTTTTTTTATAGAATGATCTAGCATAAGATCAGTAGTACAATAATTGGCACTATTATAGCAATGCTCTTGAGAATTCATCATTTATTTCTGATAGATTCCCTGCTACTCCTTAATGACAATGCTAGCTAAATTTTTTCAATAACATATACATGAAACAAACAAAACCAGACACTGTCAGTGAGTTGATTCTCACTCGCTGTGAGCCTACAGGACGTGGTGGCACTGCCTCTGGTGGGTTCCGATGCTTGAACTATTACTGGTAACCAAAAACCTCCACTTTATCCTGCAGAATGGCTGGTGGTTTCAAAACGTTAGCCTTCTGGTTACCCGCCCAGCACATAAGCACTTTACTACCAGCGTAGCATTATATCAAAATGACATGACGGAGTGGTGTGACCACTAACTCCCTAACGGGGAAGGAAAATGAAGATCAATGGCCAAAGTAAGGCTGGCATCTATATACTGAAATCGAGTATACTTTGACCCTCCCAACTTTTTACCAGTTCTGAAAACAACTTCCCTTTTAATTCATTGCAAGAGTCATTCAGGAAACAGAGACAATACTCACAATTGTGAAGCAACCGGGTACAAATTCAGGGCCAGAAATGACTCAGGATGCCATTCTTCAAAATACCTGTCACGAAGGAATGGAAAAGCCGATACTAGGGGCGTAAGGGAAAAGGTGGATGATTGGAGAACAATAATAGAAGTGGACATGTGAGGGTGCTTGACGAATATGCTTATTTATATATTGTGAAAAATGATGTATGAGCCCCCAATAAAATGATTGGGGAAAAAAAGAAATACTCAATTATAAAGAAAAATAATTGCTAAAACATCTTACAATTCAGATGAAGCTAGAGAACTTAGGTTGTGTGAAATAAATCAATCACAAAAATCATAAAAAAAAAATACCTGTCATGTTAGCCTAGCCTCTCTCTGGTTCTCAATTCTTGGCCCTCAGGCAGGTCTCTCTTTTTTTCTTAGATCGTGGCCTCTGCTTTGCCAGGGAAAGAGTTGTAAACTCTTTTGGCTCTCCAATAAGTACCCGGAGGCACCCATTGCACCTGTAAACTTTGGTCCAGAGGCCTTCAGCTCCAGCTCTGTGGCTCTGTTGGTTCTGCTCCCATTGTTTCTCTGCTGCTGCTCCTCACTATCCTGCCTGATCTCAGCAAAGCACTCCAGCTTTCTGTCTCCTGAGTCAAGGAGGCTCCCAGTACAGGCATTATGGGTCCAAAGGATGTGCTCCACTCCCGGTTCCGTTTTTCTTTGCTATTATAAGCCCCACTTTCTACCTCTGGATGGCTCATTTTAAGGCTAACAGATTGTCAAAACCACCATGCCAGAGTTCCATACACTTTATTTGCAAGCTCTCACTACCACGAGGATGTTAGGAACCTTATTTGCATAGCTTAATTTCCTGGGTGAACCACAGCACTACACTTTTGCTTAGTCCCTCATATTCCTTTGGTGAGAGTTATATAAAGACTATAGTTTAGAAGGGACTTAAGCAATTCATTGCATTACAAGGTGAGCAGAATGAGGGGTGATTATATGACTATAATTGTCATATTGGAGAAAACTTAATAACCAGGTACATTGAAATTGATAATTTCAATTGATCCCTAATGATAGCTTCAAAAATATATGTTTGAATAGGAAGATTAATTTTTTTAAGCTGAAAAATAATGTCAAAAGGATTTTTTTGTTATCAACCTATTAAAATGGTACAGAAACATACAAGAATCAACAAAGAATTAAACTATAGTATGCTAAATTTTATAAATTTGGTAGACAGATGCTAAGCTTGCCCTTATTTATTTGCAACTGTGTCTGGAACTAAGTAAGTTCTGTTTAAATATTAGTGATGAGAATCTGAACAAATAAGCACATAGATATTGGACAGATAATGGAATGAGTAGGCAAAGAAATGAATGAGTGAAACTGAACTGATATTATAAAATTAAATTATAGGCCCAAATACCACTAATCCAAATAACATCAAAATAAGAAGACTGGAACAAATCATAATAGATTGCTATACAGAAAGAAACTAGTTGTATAGAAAGAAAGACTTTTAGAAGGAAGAGAAACATTTTGGAGCACTTAAGATTTAGTGAAAAGTAAGATGTTTGTTTGGAAAGAAAAAGCACATGTGATATTCACATTTTTCATACTAGCGTATTAAATAAGATTAAATAAAACTGTTCATTTCTAGTTCCAATCATCTTTCTTTGATCTAAGTTTAGATTATGTTTACAATTCATGAAAACTTGGATAGGAGCACAAACTTTTCTAATTTTTTGTGATTGCACTTAGAAAGATATCATATAAAAATCAAGAAAAAATGGACATGTATTATGGCTGTAAGGAGATTCCAATAATCCCATCATCTTTCCATTTGTTACACATTAGCCTTTGGCAATAAAATATGAGTTTCAAAGATCTGAAATTTAAATAAGAACCGAATGCTAGATTAAATAATATATCCAAAGTCAGAAACTTAGTCTAGTATTGCTGTATAATTTTATAGCTCTAAATTGCATATTAGTTTTTAATATAAGCAATGTCTTTGGCTAACACAATAGCATGAAGTCATTGCTATTGGTGTGTAACATAACAATCAAGTTGTTTTGTCTTTGTTTTATATTTTCTCTGACTCTGTAATTGCCAACCCAGAAGCATATGGAAATGGTGAGAGTCTTGTTTTGAAATATTCCTACCCATAGTTTAACACTATGGTAAATAAGTTCGAAGTTGTTGCTAGCTAGCCCAACGAATGGCCCTTCCATGTACAAGAGAAAGAAAGGTTGCCCAATCTGGCGTCATCTCTACAATTGCTAATGTCCTGCAGTCTTCTGTTGCACCATTGTGGATGGTGATTGCCGTCCAAGCTAGGGGATTTATTTACAGCTACAATATTTGATAATATTCACTTGTGATCCAGAAGGTTTTCGATGGCTAGTTTTTAAAATAACTCACCTAGCCTCTCTTCCTAGTCTGTTTTAATTTGGAAACCCCACTGATATGCCCACCATAGATCATCCTGCTGCAATTTGAACTTCCAGTATCATAGTAACAGAGTACCATGAAAGCAACCAAAGGCTAGGGTGTTTGTGGAAAGTACTATGATTTTTTAGATCACTTTTAGGGGCTCATACATAGTTTTTCACAATACATAGATACATAGATTGCACCACGCTTCTTTACATGCCTACTGCTGTCATCATTCTACAAACATCCACTTATCCACATGAGCCCTTGACATCAGCTTCTCATATTTTCCCCTCCATCTTTGCTCTCTACTCCACCACCAACCATCAATACTTTATAACTTATTACTATTTTGTCATAACTTACATTGCCCGGTGTCTCCTCTTGTCCTCTCCACCAATGTCTGTCCTCCCGGTAGGAGGTCATGTGCAGATCCTTGTAGTTGACTCCCATTCTCCACCCCACCTTCCCTCCATCTATCCAGTATCTCAGCTCTTACTACTGGCCCCAAGGGGTTCATTTGTCCTGGGTTCCCCGTATTTCCATTTTCCATATCTATCAGTGTGCTTCCTCCAGTCCAGCTGAATTTGTAAGGTAGAATTGGGACCATGATAGTTGGGGGGAGAAAGCCTTCAGGAACTAGAGGAAAGTTGTATGCTTCACCACCTCATTGCACCTTACTGGCCTGTCTCCTCCCCACGACTCCCCTGTAAGAGGATGTGCAATTTACATACAAGTGGGCCTTGGGTTCCCATTAGGCTGTCCCCCACATTCGTCGTAATGTGATTCTTGTTCTTTGATGCTTTATATCTACTGCCTTCAGCCCTCCGTGATAGCACAGGCTAGTGTGTTTCTTCCATATGGACTTTGCTGCTTCTGGACTAAATGGCCACTTGTTCACCCTCAAGCCTTCACGATACCAGATACTTGATTTTTTGGTAGCAGTACTATGATTTTTATGAAGCTCATTTCTTAATAGAGTGTCTTTACTTTTCTTAAAGTGTCAAGAAATTAAGACAAGTAATTCCAGGCATTGGTAAGTTGGAGAAGGTGATAGAACTGATCCTCTCTGCTACACAAAATCATCTTTAAAACAGAGTCAAATGTAATTTTTTTTGGGAGGGCATCACTGCCTTCTGGTCAAATGTAATTTATCTTCACGAGACTATAAAATGGGAGCAGATTCTATAACAGTAATATTTATATTACTGTGCTGCATGCAGTTAGCACTTAATAGCTATTTGTTGTCATTTCAAATAGTATTCTACTTAAAACTGGTAGACATGACACAATCTTGATCCCTCAATTTTATTCTTGGCAGACTCATTCCTCAATACTCATTATATCATCTCACTGAACATCATTTTCCTCCCTAAAATGAGAATACATATAGGTCTTCAGTCTACCTCAGTAAAATCAGAAGATATACATGACTTGCCAATGCAAAATTTAAGATATTGCACAAAAGTATGACATTGCTAACCTAACGAGCAAACAAAGAAATCCTCTGAACTAAATACTTGTTTCCTGCAGGCAAATGGATGAAAATGATGTCTACCATAGACTGTGCTCTGCAAAAGGGTGTCTGGCTAAGGTTAGAAGTGTTCCATACCTAGCCCCTTCTCTACTGGACATGCCCTTGGGTGTAGCTGATGATCCTGCATCAAAGATGGGGTATTCTTTACTAATTGGCCCACAGGAGGTGTGTGGGCTTTCAGAAATGTGGCCAAGAGCACTGTTCTTTCACTCTCTTTTATACTAGAGTTTCTGTCAAAAAAAATGTAGTAATTGCCAAGATAAAACCCACTTTCCACAAAATAGAATTCACTAAAACTCTAATCTTCCCATTCCTCTGCCTGGGTGTGTAGCATGTAGTAAGGGTGTGGAAAAGATGTTGATGAGGGCATGTCTTGCTTTAACCATTTTCAAGGTAAAGCATTTTGGCCCCTAGACTTTGAATTCATCAATGGTGATATATTCTGCTACCCAGAAAATAAGAAAATGATCTCCATTCTTCATAGGGGAAGGTAGAGTATTTTAATTCAATTTACTGAGAACTTCATTAAAAGTAAATACTAAGGTGTTTAATATTCTATATTGTGATAGGAGTTGGTTCCATCAAACTCCTTTTTGGGTCAGCATTGGGTAATAGTTCAACTGAAACTATAAAGGGTTTGAGCAGAGAATGTGATTAGCTGGGAAATTAGGGAAAAGGCAGTGAATCTGTAAAAGGCATCATACTTTTATTTTTCAAAAATTTTATAATTTGAAATTTTTACTTGTGTTCACCTGTTCAACCGATGAGTTCAATATAAATGGCAAACTATTTCAATCTTCTCACCTACTTATAAATCTCCATACCATTTTCAAAGTAGCCCAAAGCATAACATGCTGTCAACACGGCCCCATCTTTTCATTGCCAGCAAGTCCATGCCTTCCCATTGCAACCCTATAAGACAGAGTACAACTTCCTCTTGGGCTTTCCCAGGTGGTAAATCTTTACAGGAACTGAAAGTGGCTTCAAAAGGACAGAGTCTAGAGTGCTAGTTACCTGTAGCACAAGGTCTGGGTCACCAAGTGCTGGACAGAAACTAGATTTAGAATGTCCATTTAGAAACACAACATGATTAAACAGATACAATTGTATAGAAATAAAATAGAGGCAACATCACTCCTAATGAATTTTCCATTCGGCATGGTAAACAATATGGCTGACTGATTCAAAATGGCCACCTGTTTCAGTGACACTCATCTATGTGTTAGAATGAGAGTTATAAATAAGAAGCAATTTTACATCAAGAAGTCCCCCAGTTCAGTCCAACTCAAGTCCTATACTAGTCTATAAGTCCCTTTGCCAACTCACATGGTTACATGACAATGGTGCAGAATGGAGAACTGGGAAGCAGGAATATCAGGGTCCATGCATGCAACCTCAGAGGCACAAGGTCTGGGGGAACATGGCAGCACTGGTGTGGCTCAGGGTCCACATGGAACCACTCTGAGACAGACAGGAAAGGGGAGGGGCAGGAAGTGCTCTGAGCCCCTTTCTTTTAAACAAAAGGCCAACACCAAAGGAGGTTTCAGCTATCATGTGACTGATGGGATTAGGAGTGTCTCCGTGACATAAAATGATTCTACTACCACCCCAATGGTGGTTCATTTCAGCTCATTTATGTCTAGGATATTCATCTTTATGCATTCCCTCTCATTTTTTATGACTTCCAATTTTCCTCGATACGCCAGAGTTCTAATTTCAAAGGTAAAAGGGGAATAGTAGTATTAGCCCTTTTTACATTACCACTGTCAGCAATACTTAGAGCTAGTGAAATCAGTGAATGATCTACAGTGATGAAATGGTTAAGGATTTTGTCACTAACTTCCAAATTTAGTAGGTGACAGTAGATCTCAGTGAAGAGTTACAGCCGAGGAAGCCTTTTGGAACAGTTCTATTCTATGCACTAGGATGTGAAGACTGACAGAAGAGGGAAGAATAAGATGATTGGGGCTTGCTTGCACTCATGTCTTTACTTCATTTAGTTATGCTTGAACACCAAACTGTAATTTTGATCCCTTAAGAATCATCAATGGTAAAACATTCCACCAAGACAAGATCTAGAACAGAGAAAATATGAGAACAGCTGCTACTACCCTTGTGCCCTGCAAATTTTATTCCCACCCATTCCCTGTTTTCCAACAGCAATGTCACTTGACTTCTTTTACTCTTTCCTTTCTTCCTTCTGAAAACTCAGCTTACTCAACACACTCTCTCAGCCTCATCTCTTCTCTTCACATAAACCATGCATGTGCCATTCACAGAACATGTGACCTTTCTTGACTCCCTGTTTCTGACAATCTGAAGGCAGTTGCTGAAATTTAAGTGTTGCTCAATACACTATCTGATATTAAGGAAGAGGGGCATGCCCTCTTCACAGCTTGTGATAATCTGGTTGATCTGCAAACAAATATGAAGTGTGTCCTGTAATGATATATTACAGAACTCATTGCAACAAGGATTTAGAGTAGCCCAACTTCCTACAGAGAAGACAATTTTTTCAGAGGGTCGTCTCCCTAAAAAGCATCAGAGGATTGACATGTTTATTTCTGACTTTGAATAAATAATAATCAACTAGGAACAGTTACCGTGGTAGGCATCTCAGCATAAAAATGAACTGGAAAGCTTCAAAGAACTTGAAGTCTAGTGGAAAATCCAAACCCATGAATGGGCAATTGCATCATGGTATAACCGAAGTAAGGTACATGTGCGTGGGTCCCAATTTTCCTCAAGAGCAGTCACCACTTATCTGACAGTGAAATTGTTTTTGTTGTTATGATAATTAACAGATTTTAGTGGAACTTCCAAGTTAAGCCAGGCTAAGAAATTTAAATCTGGGTATCTACTTCATATGTGTGAGTGCAAATACACACACACACACACATGGATCACCATGGTCAAATGTATCTGTGCATGGGGTCCTGCTGATTTGGAAGCTGACTTGAACAACCACAGCAATACATGCATAAGGTGGTCAAGAAGAATCTAGTTGTGATTTATAATTCATATAGAAGGTTTAGCTGAAACTTCCTGGAAGAACTGAGGCTTGAACAGACTAGGACTTACCCTCCCCCCTTTACAAAGATAATACACAAACACATAAAAAGTGAGGCTGTCTACAGTTTTATTTGTATAACAATTCAGCTGCATAATATGAAAAACATTTTGATGGGAAAACTGAGACGATAACCAACCTTCATAACATCCTTTAATTAAAATGGGAGAATACTTTTCTGTTCCAAATAACCACCCTATGGAAAAAAATCATTTGGTGCCTAACTCCCTGCTTAGAATAAAGAATATCACCAAATTGTGGAAAGGATTAACAAAATGGTACTATTGTGCCTTTTGTAATTGGTGGTGAATACATTAAAAACACTATGAGCTTTATATGAATGAGAATGCATAATTTTATCCATTACACATTCTGAACATTGATTGGAGAAATACATTTCTGAATTGGTTACATCTCTTGGCTTTATTATAGTGGGAGTTATGAATGAGTTGAGCATCAGTTGTGTACTTTACAATGTAAAGTCTATTCAAAGAAATGAACCTCTGAGCCTCCGGGGCTTATGTTCACAGTTATATAACCTCAATTATCATATACATGAAAAAGTAGTTTAATCTCAGGGCTGTAGGATTTCCTGTACAGAACACAAAGAATGTAGGAATGGAGTTGAAATTATTTCTCCCTAGGAGAATTTTTAAAGCCATATCTGTATGGAAGAATATTGCCATTATTATCAATTAATTCATTGAACTGGGGAAGGTTGGCAACTGAGAGAAAGCCATTATAAGAACCCCACGAGGTAGTTTTAATTATCATGGTTTTATACATAACAACAAGATTCAGGGATCTGTAAAGAAGAAAAGCAGAATTCAACTTCAACCTATTACTCTTAAGTTTAGCTGCCATAGACTGCTGTGTCCTGCACTGTCTTCAACTCTGTTCCCATGCTTGAGGCCATGGCTGCAGCCACTGTGTCACTCCACCTTTCAGAGGGTCTTCCTATCCCTCTCCTCTAATTGATCAAACAAGATAGCCTTCGCCAGGGGCTGGTCTCTCCTGGCAATATGTCCAAAGTATGCAAAATGCATTCTCAGTATTTCACCTCTATGGAGCTCTGGCTGTATTGCTTCTGAGACAAATTGGGTTGTCCTTTGAGTAGTCCATGGTTCTTTCAATATTCTTCATTAGGTAGATACCAAAGGCCTGATGAAGAAATCCTGCCCAGCCCCATCTAAACTCCACTTTGATCCCACGGTACCATAAAGAGCCCAAAGTTTCCCAGGTGCTATGTATTGGCTTATTAGTCCCAAAGTGAGCTGTTAGAAGTCTTCAGGCACTGAAGGGGAGAGCGAAGGCACGTTCAGCTCCTTTAAAGATTTACCACCTGGGAAAGACCAAGAGGAAGTTGTACTCCGTCTTACAAGGCTGCAAGGAGAGGCATGGACTTATTGGCAATGAAAAAAAGGAGACCTAGTGACAGTATGTTATGCTTTGGGCTACTGTGAAAATGGTATGGAGACCACACTAGGTGGAGAAGCCAATGGAAGTCAAATGCCACAATGCCAATTTCCACAAGGCAGAGATTGAAAATGCCTTCACCATCCATATTTTTTGTTATCATATTCTGCTACCAGCCATTCCTCCCATGAATTCAACACCTCTGCTATGCTCGGTAATCTATCACAGTGAACACAGACAATACTCCTGATTACCAATTACAGGGGTTTACCAGAAAGTTCATAGGTTTTCAACAGCCAGGAATAAAAAACATTAAAAATTTGTTTCCATAGATAACTAGGATTAGGAGAAACTACTAAAGTTAGTTAGACAAAAATTGGAGAATTTTACAAAAATCTTTATTCTGAAGTTGATCAACCATGCATTGGTAATTATTGTCTACAGAAATACAAAATGCACACATGTAAATATATTTATACATAATAACATGGAAATAGATCTATGTACATATATTCATAGGTTTAGTATTAAGGTAGCAGATGGACATTGGCCTCCCTCAACGCAAGAACACTTTGTTCTTTTAACCTGGCATTTCATGATGCTCACGTTCTTGACACAATCCCTGAAGACAAAATGAAACAGCAGTTCATAAGCAAATGTGGTGAAAAAACTGATGGTGTCAGGCTATCAAAAGATATAGTGTCTGGGGTCTTAGAGCCTTCAAGATAAAAATGAGGCCATCTAGCTAAGAAGCAACCAGACCCACATGGAAGAAGCACACTAGCCTGTGTGATCTTGTGGTGCCGATGATATAAGGTATCAGACATCAAAGACCCTGAACAAAAAATCATATCATTGTGAATGTGGGAGAGTGTAAAGTGGAGACTCAAAGCCCATCTATTGACAATTGGGCATCCCTTTATAGAAGGGTATAGGGAGGAGACAAGCCAGGCAGAGTGCAATCTAGCACTGATGAAACACAACTTTCTTCTAGTTTTTTTTAATGCTTCCTACCCCCAACTATCTTGATCCCAATTCTATCTTACAAATCTAGCTAAACCAGAGCACGTACATGGTTATAGATAAGAGCTGAAAACACAAGGAATCCAGGACAGATAAACTCCTCAGCACCAATAGTTCATGTAGCCATACCAGGAGGGTAAGGGGAAGGTAGCAATGATCTATCTATAGCCCCTCCCAGAGGGATGGGCCACAGAAAAGTGGGTGAATAGAGACACCTGTCAGTGTAAGACATGAAAAATAATAATTTACAAATTATCAAGGGTTCATGAGGGAGGAAGTGTGGGGGAGTTAGGGGGAAAAATGAAAAGCTGATATCAAGGACTCAAATAGGAAGAATGTTTTGAAAAGAATGGCAACAAATGTATAAATATGCTTCATACATGATTGGATGTATGGATTGTGAGAAGAGTTGTAGGAGCCTCCAATTAGATGATTTAAATGAAACATTACGAATACTGGCTTTGGCCCAATGCAGTACCTCTTCTTAGTCAGCCACCTCTCTGGTCCTGCGCCATGAGGTACCTTTCCCTCTGCCTGCACTTCTCATCATCTGTCTCAGTTCTGCCCCCTGCTCTGCCAAGAGCTCCTGGCCTCAAAGTCTTCTCTGGATGTGATGTGCCCACTGTTGCCTCTGTGACTGTAGACAGGGGTTTAGAAGCTTTCTGCTGATATGTCTTCTTCCTTTGTGGTCTTGGGAATTCTCTGTTTGTTCTATGACACTCTTCTGCACTGAAGGATGGCAACCAAAATGGAACAGCCTCCTCCAGTGTTTCATACATGTTATTTGCATAAGCCCACCAAATCATTTAGGGGGGGTTTATAAGGACAGAGATAGAAGGGCCACTCCACATAACTCACTTCTCCACAGTTGCTAACCACAAACTGAGCAGTTAGAACTCAACTGGCCCTCCTGGGGAGAAAGATGAAGTTTTCCTTTCCTTGGAATTCCAAAGCTGCAGTTCTACTCTTTCGTATCGGGTCACGACAGAGTGGGAATTGAGTCTATGATAATGAGCTGTATATACCTCTTTAATGTCTCATTAATATTCATAACAGGGGAGTTTTATTTATTATTTCTCAATTTTAAAACTAATTCATATTTCCAAGTCACTTTTAAGGCATTTGATCTCTTAGACTCAAAGAAGTTACACATTCCCAAGCAGGAACTGGCACTCCCTGTCAAGTGCCCAACAATAAATGTTGTAAACTTTGTGGTTGGCACAATTTATGTTACAACTGCTTGATTTTGCTGCATTTCCAGGCAAGAAGAGACAGTAAATAATACATACATGAATGTGTGATTCTAATAAAACTTTATTTTAAAAAATGAATTAACATAAGTTTTTACTTATAGCCTGCAATTCCTCAATCACAACTGTGGAGAGTAGTTAGATTTGCCTGCGTCACTTTAGAGGGAAATGATATTAGAAGCAGGCGCAGATTGTAGTGGGAGTAAAGCAAAAGGAATGATCAGTTTTATTTTATGGAATTAAGACAAAATTACCAGGAGAAATGAGGGTTAAATTGAGTCTTGAAGGAGTAGGAAGCAAAGTGGAAATTGAAGCAAGGTCACTTTCTATTTTACTTTTTAACACCTTTATTGGCATCAACTTCACCTGGCATGCAATTTGATAGTTCAATTGTGTTAATAAAAGGTGTGCAAGCAATACTGCCATCAATTTTAGAACACGTTCTCCTTTATTACCGTCATTGTATTGGCTCCTCTTTCTTCCCAACCTCCCTGCCACAACCACAGGTGATTACTAATATAGTTACTGCCTCTAAAGACTTACCGCGCCTAGATTTCATACAGAAACACATACAAAGCAAGAAAAAAGACAACAGAACCTAAAGATAATGACAAGTTAATACAGAGAAAATCCTCAGATTTAAGATGAGTCAAAAGGGAAATCAAATGAGACTGTGTTATAATTTGATCTAACTATAGCTGTCATAGCCAACTTTACATGCTCTCTGTCTAATAGTGGTCCACTTCCCTGAACTATGTGCGAAGTGAATTCATGAGAGGCTTAATTCACACAGGAATTCTTCACATGCATTACGGGCTTTCACTCTCTTCTACAGCCTTTTGCTAAGCAACTTTTCAGAATTTACGCCATGATACCATTCCCTTCTCGGAACTTGGATTTTATTCTTACAGCCCCTGGGTCACCCAGTATGGTGCATTTCTCTGCGTGAGGTTAGGTGAAGTCTCACTTAGACAGCTTATAAACTTGTAAGACCTAAACAGTATAATTTCTGAAGGTCAGGCACCATCTGATTTTTTCACCACATTGTAATACAGTACCCGTATCTTCAATGATCTTTTTGAATAGGGCTATGTCATAGGAACTAATTATTCTTGGATTATGGTTAAGCCTATGTGTGAGCCCCAAATTTATTCATAGATCTGTAGCTTACATACATCCCTGGAGCACTAGATAAGCACCATTTTAATTTATTGGAAAACATAAAAAATAATCCCCCTGGGGTATAAAGTAATTCCATTGACAGTGTCATTAGTTTAGCCAAAGGTATACACCTTGAACCACTGTTGAGAAAGCGTATCGGCCAGCTTTTTAGACCTCAGTACACATAATGACTTGTGAAGACAAGGTAAAACTTTCAACAGCCTTCATTCAAAAAGGCATAACCATGCATGTGATTTATGAAAAAGGAAAGAGCTTCAAAATAGTAGTTGCCCTAGGCACCATTCAATAAGAACCCTCAAAACAACAGAGTCAAAGTCCATAATAATCAATTCCATAATCTTGGGGTAGTAGCTTTCTGCTTATTCTCACTCTTAGGGTATGTCAGTGTGAAGTCCTGGGGCATATTTCAGTTCGTTAAATCTCCTATAAGTAAGTTTAAGGTGGTAGTTCTCAATCTGTGGGTCGAGACCCCTTTGTGGGGTCAAATGACCCTTTCACAGGGGTTGCCCAATTCATAACAGTAGCGAAATTACAGTTATGAAGTATCAACAAAAATAATTTTATGGTTGGGGGGGTAACCACAGCATGAGGAACTGTATTAAAGAGCCGTGGCATTAGGAAGGTTGAGAACCATTGGTTTAAGGTAAAACCCAATTTGTTTAGTGGGTGTGATAGGTTTAGTGTGTCAACCTTGCCAATAGAAATGTGGGATTAATCAGGTTGCAATTTGATTGGAGGACAGAGATAAATGGCTCTGCAAAACACACACACACACACGCGTGCGCACACACACATACCCTTTTAACTTGGCTCTCTGGTGAGCAGGGCATGCTGCTGCTTTAGCTAGTTTTTTGCCTCAACTTGTGAGGTACCCTGCCTATGGGACCAGCCAACCCATGGATCATGTGGCAAGGGTTTCAGGCTACTTCAAGGTCTGCTTTGCCATGTTGCTGGTGCATACATTGCTTCACCTTGAGACTGATGGATGTCTCCTTGCATTGCTCGTGTTCTACATCTCATCTGGGCCTGCTTCACTAAACCCAAGCTACTGACTATTGGTGACCCACTTTGATGTTTGTTGTCCATGGGTATACTCTGCTTGCCTTGCCTGAGGGAGAACTCTGCTCTCTGCTTCCTTAACCTTGGACCCAGCAGCCAGTTGAACCTGAACCCTCTGTACTGCTGTGTGGACTACGTAGCTGTTTTAGTCCTTCTCACCCTATAAACATATTCTATATATATATATATATATATATGTGTGTGTGTGTGTGTGTGTGTGTGTGTATAATCATAAGTGTTCTGATTTCATTTCTCTAGAGAACCTTGCTTAACACAGTAAGGTTTCCAAATCAAATCCTTCTGGTGTGTCCTAAGAAGCATGCTGTGTGTTTCGAAAAGACAGAGTCTAGAATGTTAGTTATCTGTAGCACAAGGCCTGGGTCACCAGTGTTGGATAGAAAAACTAGGT
>PVJH01028089.1:0-27797 GCA_004026705.1 Nesogale talazaci
CAATGGGCTGAGCCCCGGTGGCGTAGTGGTTGTGCGCAGGACTGCGGCCCACTGGGACGGAGGTTCAATTCCAGCAGTGGGGCTGGGCCTCCTCCTCCCACCGCCGGAGAGCAGTGATGCACCCCCCCCCAAAAAAAATCATTTAGAAAATGCTCTGGCGGTGAGTGAGGATCGTGCTGATTTGTTAAGGCACCAGGACTCACCTAGGCTAGCGCAGAGCTGCTGCTGAATGCTTACGTGGCGAGGGCATGGGTGTCGGAGGACCACGGCACGCTGTACAGTCACCGCAGGGCTTCATTGTCTCCACAAGGAAATACCGTTACCACTCTACACGAGGGACTGGTGGAATCCCTGTGATGTGACCGTGGCCCTGAGATGCCCCTTAAATGAGAGCTGGCCTTTCAGCCAAAGGATGGACAAGCCTCTCAGGGGGACAGCGTCCTCGGGCAGGCACTCGCTCCTCAGAACAAGCAGGCATTCCAGGAGCAGAAGGGCGGCACTTTTGCCCCGGGATCACACTCAGAAGGCAAGCTGGCAGGAAGAGGGACAAAGGACTAAGGGAACTGGGAAACTCAAAGAGGAAGCAGGACAGGAACATGTGAGGCGGGTTGCAGTCAATGTCACAGACGGTGTGCAGATGGTTGAATGGGAAAACTAATCTGTAAACTTTCACCCGCGTCCCAGTTTCGAATATTAGAGTAAAATATAAAAACCTCAATTGGACAATTCCCCAGATGGGATCGAACTATTGGATTGTACTCTATGTGCGTTCCATGCCAATAAAACTGTTGAAGGAAAGAAAAAGAAACACTCGGAGACCTTCTTAACGTAACTGTTGGACACTCCATCTGACGTGTCCAGCTCTTCCTACTGGACCCGTGTCCACTTCTTCTGCACCAGGGACTGGACTTTTCTCCATCTGCTGCCCCATTTCATCCAAAGTCTCCTGACGCGATACTTCCCATCTCTGCCCCACCCCGATGACTCCTCAGTGTCTCTCCAGTGGGATGGACCGTGCCTCTTCCTGCACTTTCCTCACGGCCTGTGGTTTGATGCGCTTTGTCGTGAGAAGAGGTTCTGGTTTAGGATGTGACGCTTTCTAATTCTGCGACCCTCCTGGATCTCAGTGTCTTTCCCTTTACAAGGAGGATAGTGTTGCTGTCCTAGCAATTTCCCAGATGATTGTGACAAAGAAAAACAAAAGCAAAACCTCATTGCACCTCATTTAAATCCTAATACTGAGCAGTCACCCCAGCCCTTTCACAACCCGTGCTTCCTTTAATGCCCCACATCCACCCACGGAAGAGAGATAATTCATGTCCCTATTTCACAGGGGAGGAGGGACAGGCTGAAAGGTGAAGTCACTTGCCTCAGACCATGTCCCCAAGTGGCAGAACGACAAGCCAGTCCCATTCCTGCTATTTCTAAAGCCCACTCCAGGTGGAGGAGGGGGGTAAAAATTTCTAAAGAAATTTCCAAAGAGCACTCCATGTGTAGGAGGGAGGGTAAAAATTCCCACTCAGCAAAATGTTCTATGAAATACTATAAAAATATGTTTTTACTACTTTGGGGTACGAGTGAATAGGCACAAAGAAACTCCATGCCCGACGCTCTTAGCTGGCCAGTAAAGGCGTCTGAAAATTCTAGTGGCCCCTGACTCACCTGTTGGACAGGTAGGGGGGGAAGGGAGAGTCAAGAGTCTTACCTGCTCAGAGCTAGGGTGGGGCAAGACACACCCTATCTCTCCCATTGGTTCTTTCTCCAGGCTTACTGACAGCCTGCTGTCCAATCAGGAAGAAGTAAACCTCTATCCGCCAATAGGTACAGAGTTAGGAGGGCACCTCAAGTTGGAGTCCGTCCCCAGAGGCGACTGGCAGTCCCTGGGGCCAATAGCGAGCCGATAAACAGAGGCGGCCGTGGTGGAGGCCCGGGCGCGAGGCTCCGCCCCCGGACGGGACTGTCACGCGAAGCAGCCAGTGAGCTCGCAGCAGCGGGTGGGCGTCTCCCTGGAGGGCGGAGCTTCGAGGGGGCGAGAGGCGTGGCTTGGCTGTCAGGTCCCTTCGCCTTTTGTTCGCTTACGGAGTTGCTGCCTCGGCCAGAGTCCGGAGCAGCCGCCGCCCGAGCGCGCCGAGCTTAGTTCGCTGCCCGCGCCGCGCCGGCCCCGACCCCGGCCTGACCCCGACCCCGACCCCGACTCCGACTCCCGGCCAGGCTCACGAGCAGGTGCGGACGTTCGGGGACAGGGGGCGGGGGGCTGAGGCGAGGGAAGGGGAGACCCCCAGCCGAAGGGTCCCCGCGGTCCCCGGGCAGGTGAGGGCGGGCGCCAGGGGAGCCACCCTGCACCGGCGGCAGAGGGCGCGCTGGGGTCCTGGGCGCGGCGCCCGAGATTCCGGCCGGGCGGGGGGCGGGGGGGACTTCCGGAGCCTGGAACCCCAGAAGGGTAGGAGGGCTCAGGGCAGGTGCCTTCGGGGTCGCGCCTTCCTCGGGGACCTCGGACCGCATGCGACGCCCGGGGCCCAGACTCTGGTTCCAACCGGACACGGGGCAGACTTTGGCTTGCCCCGCCTGAGTCCTCCCAGGGCTCGCTCTATTAGGAATTTGTCGTTTGGGAAACTTGCTGCCGCTGGTCTGTTTGGGGCCACTCTCACCCCACCCCACCCCACGCGTCAGTCTCCACTTCCCTCCCTCCCTCCCTACTCCCCCAGGCCTGGGTGCGGCCCTATTGTCTGCACCCTGCCGGCCCGACCGTGGGGGCCGAGCGCACGGGCACGTTTTCCCAGCAAAGCTGCCCCCACCTGCTGAGCAGGTGAGCGCCCAGAGGCCCTGCCCTCCGCTGCTGGCACCTGGCCGCACGGTGCCTGGGTCGCCTCCCTGTGCTTCGGTGGGTACCTGGGGCTGTGGCTTCTTCAGCGGAGGTGGGATGGGCACGGAAAGGCAGAAGCGGGGCGAGGCGCCGCGTCCGGCTGATGACTGCACAGCGGTGGGGGGTCTGAATGGACAGAAGTTCTGACCCAGTTTTCAGTCCCGGTGACACCGGAGAGCAGGGCTGCACCTTCTCTGTCTTCTCATTAGCGGGCAAAATCACCCCGATCGAAACTTTCTAGCAGGAAGTATTCCAGAAGGAGGCATTCTCCGGCTCTTCCTGCCAGCTGGCACGGAATGCTCCCCAGGTTCAGAGGGTCCTTCTTCCGGGCACAGAGCCCCTTCCTCCAGCTGCCCATAGCCTGGCCCAGGGCCAGAACCTTCGCTCTGACCGTGTCCTCCCTGCCCCCCCCTCACCCCCATCCTGTTTGCTGGGCTGGAGGGGGGCTTGAGGGGGGTCCAGAGTGGCCGGTGTGGGCCAAAAAGGAAGCAGCTTCTTCTCTTCCTGCTCCCTGGGACACACCCTCCCTCCAACCCTGTCTCTCCCAAGATCCGCATCCCTGCCTCAGGAGTGGAGATGGGGGATGGGGTGGGAGGTGAGAGGTGGGAGATGCCTGTGTTCTTTCACCACCCATCCCCTACATGACTAAGCTGTCTGGTCATTGAGGCAGAAGACCTTGAACAGAGGGCTGCTTTCCCTCTAATTCCTTTTTTTTGTTTTTTGGGGGGCATCACTGCCCTCTGGTGGTGGGAGTAGGAGGCCCAGCCTTGCTGCTGGATTTGAACCTCCGTCCCAGTGGGCCATAGTCCCGTGCACAACAACTATGCCACCGGGGCTCAGCCCCCCCCCCCCTCTGATTTCTGAATTATGAAGGTGCATTCTTTCTGGAAGCCACTGGAGCAGTCCTTTCCCCACCTCTCACTTTTTTCCTGAGAGATTTTGATGGGTCGAGTGGGCTTTGAAGAAGGCTGGGCAGAGATGGGGTGGGGTGGGGAGATAATTCTTCAATACTAAGTTCCCTCAGGCAGAGAGAACTGCATTCTTGCTCCCCTGACCACCTCCCACCCACCACCCACCCCCAGTTCCTGGGTCCCCTCCACCTCCTCCTCTGGCCCAAGTGAGAAGTCTCCCCTAGGCTTGCAACTAAGTGCCTTTGAGGCAGGAAGAAGGGCAGCCTCCTTCTTGGGGGACGGAGGGGTTCTTGGGAGCCAGCCCCCCCACCCCCCAGTCCTGGGGAGATGTGGATGGAGGGGCACTATTGCTTGGCTTGGTCTGACTCGCTGAGAACCCACTCTTTCATGGTAGTGGAGGGGGAGATGGGGAAGGTGGGGCTCAGACCTGGGAACCCAGCCTCCCGAAGCATGGTCTGGTCTGGTGGGTGCCCTGGGCTGAGCAGATCCGGAGGCTGGAGGGGAAGCATCAGGGGTAGTGCACCTGGGCATGGGGTTTGGGCCCAAAAAACCTGTTTTCCCTCCTCCTGGGGCTAAGGTGTCCAAGGGGCGGGGGGGAGACTTTGTCATTATATTAGCTAATCTGGTTTGTGGCTGTGGATGAAAAGATAATACTGAAGAGGAAGTATTGTTTGGAGGGAGGTAGAAGTGGCTACTTACTAGAGGCTGTGGGGAGGTGGGGGGTGGAGGCTAAAGGAGGGGATAATGAGGTGGAACGCCATCTGTGGATTAGTCATCTCTTGCTAGATCAAGCTTGGGTGACATGAGCCTTTACTCTGTCCTCCAACCTCCTCCCACCCCCCACCCCTCCCTGACTCTGGAACCTCTCTGGCTGGCCTGGGGCACTTGGAGGCTTGTGCCGGTGGAGGGGGAGGAGCGGGGAGAGTGTTTCTGCAGGGCCTGGGGGGAGGAACCTGGTTGGAAGGAGCAGGACAACTGACCAGCCTGACAAGCAGTTGTCTTCCTGGAGCAGACACTGGGGTGGCTCCAGGCCCGCCGGGGGTTTGGGCTTCGACCCCCACTCTGTCCCTCAGTACCTCTGTGGCCTTGCCTAAGCCACTTCACCTCCCAGGTAAAGACCTACCCAGTAAGTGACTGCAGAATGCTAAGATTCTTGCCTTCCATGCAAGAAACCAGGTTTGTGTCCCAGTCAGGACACCCGCACCTCAGGCACATCACCTGCTCGTCTGTGGGCGGAGACTCACCTGTCTCCCCAAAGCAGGCGTGGACCTCCCTGGTCCAGTCCCCAGGGGTGTCATGAGCAATTCAAACACCCCCCCCCCAACCAGCTAGGCAGTTCTTGACAAATGGGCCTCTTGAAAAAGCCCGGGAGGATTGGGCAGATGCCAGGGAGAAAGCACGGGCATGAACACCTCTGTCTTCATACCTACAAGGGTTCTTAGAGGTGGGTGTCAGGAAGCCCATTCTACAGGCACGGAGCCTGGAAGTTCCGTTTCCCTGCCCCAAGGTCGCCCTGTGTGATGCAAGCAGGGTCCAGACTAGTGTTTGGCCCTCTGACTCCACACCCAGAACTCTTCGTGCCCAGACACCCCAATGCAACTCTGGGAAGTATATACATTAAAAACCATTTCTTGGGAGCTGTGGTTGTGTGCGGGACTGCGGCCCACTGGGATGGAGGTTCGATTCCAGCTCCATGGAGCAAAGGCTGGGCCTCCTACTCCCACCACCTGAGGGCAGTGATGCCCCCCTCAAACCATTTATTGGGGGCTCATACAACTCTTCTCCCGATCCGTACATACATCCAGTGTATGTCGAGCACACATGTACATCTGTTGCCCTCATCATTCTCAAACTCTGGGAAATAATTCCTGGCAGCTCCTTCTTTGAAAACCTCTCCTTAGGACACTAGGGAAGTCCGAAAGGCCCAGGAAGGAATGTATGGGGGGAAGGGGAAGGGGGTGCGTTGACTTGGAAACCACCCCTATGGCTTTGGCTTTTAATGGTGGGAGATGTATCCCTCAAACCAGGCGTAGTGGTGGAGGCAGAGGGAGGGGCTTGGCAAGGGGCAGGGGTCAAAATTGCTGCTGCCCACTCCTGGGTTCTCACCAGGCAGAGCCCCGGCCTGTCCCAGGCTTGCCCCTGGGTAGGAAGTGGAAGTTGCCTGCTTGGCTGGGGCTGGGGCTGTGCCAAAGCAAAGGTGGGGAGAAGGGGCTGCTTGCTCCCTGGGGTGTGGAGGGAAAGAGTCTGGTCTAATGTCTTGCTAGATCATGCCAGGCAGGGCTTCCCGGCTGCTGTGGACCCTGGGAAACCAGGCTGGGGATCCTGGGCCTATCCAGTGGGGGAGTCAGGATCTTGGGTGCTGTCAGTGCGAGTGTTGGTTTTTCAGGGAGGGGTGGTGTACCGACTGACCTCAGACCTGCCCTGGCCTGATGCCCCTGCCAATGGGGCACCTGACACCAGAACTGGCCTACGAAATGGGCTCAGGATTACGCAGCGAAGCTGCTGGGGGTGGGGCAGGGCGGGCTGAGCCTAATCCTGGAGGTCAGGAGGGGACTCAGGGCAGAAGGAGAGGAGATTGAGGGAGTTGGGGGACCGAGGGGAGAAGAATGAGCCCAGTTCCGACTGGCTGCTGGGGAGGGAGCTTTCCATCACCCCTGAGAACTCGAAGAGCCATGGGAGGAAGGAATGGAAGGAATGAGGTTAGGCAGATAAAGAGACTTCCTGTCTGTGGGAGAGAGCTGGAGGTGAAGGAGAGAGAGAGAGAGAGAGAGAGAGAGAGAGAGAGAGAGAGAGAAAGAATGCGAGCTGGGGGTTCCCGAGCTGAGAGCTGAGCCAGCCCTGAAGGTGGAGGGCTGGGGTGGTGAGGGGGCAGGCCAGAGAGGCACCTGTGGGGTGAGTCAGGGCTGCTGGGGCCCCTGGGAAACTAATTAGTGTGGTGTCTCTGGGGAGACAAGAGACGGGGCAAGTGTCTGGCCCAGTGACTTCTGCGAAAGAGGAGTGGTGTGGCTAGGCCAGGTCATGGGGATTTGGGTCCCTGCAAGTGACACCAGCAGGTCTCTCTCCCGGGCCATGGCTGAATGGGGGCGGGGGGGAGGTGAAGGCGGTAGGTCTGCAGGACACCAGCTGCCCCACTTTCCAGTGGCTTCCTTGGCCAGGCCTGCACAGAATACTCTGGCTTCTTGCTTGTGCTCAGCCTCCTGCCATCTCAGCCTTGGGGGCCCCTGGGGCAGGCTGCTCAGCTTTCTGTCACCTGTGTGTGGGTTAGCACGCCCTGCGTCTCCCTGTCCTCCTTTCCTTCCTCGCTGTGGGGACAGCAGGTTCTTGGGTCTCGCTCTCTGGTTTCCCCAGGGCAGGATGGGAGTGGGGCTGCTAATTTGGACATGGGCAGCCTGGAAGACCTCCACTCCCAGTCCACTTCCCTGACCGGGAAGATGATACTGTCTGATCTTCATGACCACACTTCAACAGCAGCTATGGAAAGTTTCAGACTGAAAAAGAAGTCGGTGGAGAAACTGCTCCACAGAGACGCGCCACCTCCAGCCACTCCCGTCTCCCTTCCTAGCGTCCTTCTGCTTGTTTGTTTGTTTGGCCTGGATGAGCTCAGGCATGGTATACAGTCACACGCCACCCAGGGCTCTCCGCAGCCCTAGAGGGATGGCTCCAGCGAGACCGGGCACTGATCAAAAGGGCATCCTGACCCCCTCCCCGGAGGACCTGACACCAGCTGGGGTCAGCGCCTGTTGTCATCAAGTGGGCTGCCGGGAGTGGGGGCGGGGTGGTTCAGGGCAGCAGGGACCCAATGACGTCAGCCCTTTGCTGTTGCTTCCTGGTGCTGGCTGAAGTGTTTACCCCCCGAGTTCCAGCTCTGGGTTATCTGTCGGTTTGGGGCTCTGCCCAGCAAAGGTCACAGGCAGGGAGGGGGGGTGCTGCAGTCCTCTCCAAGGGAGCCCCTCAGCCACAGGGGGCACCCCCACCCCTCTTGCAGCTCCCACCCGGCTCAGTTTGCTTTGGGCAGCAGCCCAGCCAGAGGCAAACAAACACAGCTGGGTCGCCTGAGCCCCCCCAGCCCCCACCTCTCTCCGGACCTCCCACCCTGGAAGTGTCCTCAGGTGGCAGCCCAGGCCAGCTGTGCTCTAGCCTGGAAGTGAGGCCTTCCTGGGGCAGCTCGCTGGCTGTCACCTCCTGGCTGCCCCCTTCTTTGGCCTGGCCACCCTGACTGCGGGGCCGGAGTTCTGCTGAGCTCTCGCTTCTGCTCCTGGGTGACCTGTCTGATGGGGGAGATGCAGGAGGTTCCCCCACTCTCAAGGGAGGCAGCCCCAGCTCTTCCTGCTTCTGGTTGGCCCCGGGAGGGGCGGTGGGGGAGGGGGCATGGAGCACCCTGTGGGCTCAAGCCTCCTCGAAGCTGCTATGTGGGGAATGCCCAGGCTTGGCTGGCCAGATACCAGAGGCTGCTCATGTGACTGTGAGGTGGGGGAGAGGGCCACGCTCCTCTGTCTGCCTCAGAACAGCTTCCCTGCTAGTCTGCTCTGGGAGGGGAAGGGGAGGTAGGGGGGGGTGGAGCCTGGGCCCACACCTCCTCTATGGCTTGGCTAGGAGAAAATGCTTGCCAGGGTCTTTACCCTGAAAGAGGGCTGCTCCAATCCCCACCCAGGATGGAGCTATGGTGGTGGAGGGGATTTTGAATTGGGTTGCCAACCACGAAATTAGCAGTTCGAAACCACCGTGCGCCCGTTGGGAGGAAGAAGAGGCTCTCTACTTCTGTAAAGAGTTAGGATCTTGGAAATCCCCAGGGGCAGTTCTAGCTTGTCCTCCAGCCTCTCTAGGAGGCAGACCAGACTCCCTGGCAGTGTGTTTTGTTCTGTTTTAATTTGACAGGGGAGCGGGGAGGGCTCAGCAAACGGAGAGGCTTGCTCATAGCAAGCTATTTGCACACAGCAGGCAGGAGGCTTCATGAAGTCACCAACCTGGGATCTCCTTCTGCTTCTGCACACAGCCCCCTGCCTCCTTCACCGGCTGAGCCAAGACCCCCAGCTCCTCTGGCTAGGAGCCCCTGGGTCCCAGCCCTGCGCTCTGCGTCCCATCCCAAGGCAAAGTTCCCGTTTCTGAGCCCGGCTCTGGCACAGCCTCTTGGCAGCCAGGCTCCCCTGATTCCAGGTGTCCTCCTGACATTCGACACCCCTTGGCCTGGCCCAGCTGTGCCTGTCACTGGCTGTCCCCTGTGACTGCTGGCTGAGACAGGAACCTGGGGGGGGGGGCCTCTGGGGAGGTTATTTTTAATATCCCGGCTGGAACTGCTCCATGGGACATTCTTTGACTTAGGGCGCCCAGTGCTCGCCTTCTGGGTTGGCCAGGCAGGGGTGAAGGGCAACTTTCCAGATTTCCTGAAAACTCTGAGCAGAGTGGACGCAGAGTGGCCTGGGGACATCCTTTGCCCGCCCTTTCCCGGGCCGAGTCTCCTCTCTTTCTGTCCCTGTTCCTGTCTCCACCCTGTGATCTTCTTCCAGCTCTGCAGCAAGGGCAGAACATACTGCCGAACAAAGGCCCCCCATTCAGCCCCAAAGCCGCCCAGTCTCTGTCTCCGCCCGCCCCTGGCCAGGGGACATGGGCTGGGCTGGGTCTGTCTCCCTGGCTTCCACTCTGTCTCTTGCCAAAGCCCTTGCGGAAGGCCTGCCGCCCGGATGGAGAGGGGGCTCAACCAAAGAGGGTGTGGCCCATCTGCCCAGGGGCACCCCCAAACCAGCACTTCTGTTTCTCGTGGGAATTCTCTGGTGCTTGCCGGAAGAAGGCGGAGGATTGGTTGGTGGTCCTGCCTGAGGCTTGACCATGTAGCCTCAGCTCTCCCGTGATCCTTTCTTGTGGAAGAGTTCCGGTCATCTCTCTCTGAACTACTGTCCAACTCTGGCCTTGTTCACGCAGCCCCCCCCCCCCCAGCCCTGTGTGGTCTATTTTGGGCACCTGGCTCCTAGCTCCTTGAATCTTCCCTGCCAATGTTCCACAGCTGGCCAGGATCACCCGGGCTGCCCTGTCTGTAGATGGGAACCCAGAGAGGGGAGGTAACTGCTTTACGACACCCAGCATGTCTGACTTAACGGAGACTGGATCCTGGAGCAGCTGGCCCATCAAACCCCTGTTCTTTTTCATGAGGGGGGTGCTCAGTTCCACCCGGGAGCCCCTTTCACCACGCCCCCACCCCTGTTGCCCTTCCCTCTCTGCAGCAGGATGCCTGGGCCTCTCTCTCTGGCCAAGGTATCCCTCTGCCCTCGGGAGCAGCGTCCTTATCCACTGGAGGAGCCCCTCACTTGGCTTTGAATCCCATGTGGAGTCTCACTTAGAGACCCCGAGGAACAGACTGTCTGCGGAGTGTTGAGGAAACAATGCGATTCGTCTGATGATAATCACACCACTCCCCACTGTCTCCTCTGACCCTCAGCGGACCTGCCCGCCCCTGGAGCCCAGGTTGGGCCCACCAGAGTGGCCAGGGGACCCGAGAGGAAGCTCCTGTGACCAGCTGTGACCTTGATGAGCCCTCTCACCCGGGGCTTCTGGGCAACAGGGTTGGGCAGCTGCCGACTGGAGGCCTAGGCTTTGACCAGAGAGGCCTGAGGCTGGACAGCTAGTCGTGAGGGCGACTCTGTGCCCATCAGAGTGGCCTTGAGAGGGGAGGGGCGTGGCGCGTTCTGAGCTGGGCTCCTAACGGCAAGGTGGGCAGTTTGAGCCAGGTAGCCGGTCCCCGGGAGAAAGATGGGGCTTCCTGCTGCCGTCGAGATGTACAGCCCCGGGGCTCCTCCGAGGGGCACTTCTCTCTGCGAATTGAGCTTTCTAGAGGCGTTTCCTTCCGGACGGGCTGTGCGTGGCACACCTGGTGACCAGCGTGCCGGCGGCTCAGGCCCATCACCGCGCCTGCGCAGAGCAGCCGCCACGCAGCCTTCTTCGCTGGCAGCCCGAGTTGCGCATGGGCCTGAGTCAGAGCTGATGGCAGCGGGGTGGGTTACTTGTTCTCGACTGCCGACTACAAAGTCATCCATTCAACCCCCTCCCCACCCCCCAGCTGCTCCAAGGAAGAGAACTGAGAAGGTCCCCTAAAGGTCCATAGCCCCCCAAACCCTACCGAGGGTCCGTCACCGGAAGCCAGATCAACTTGATGGCACTGGGTTGGAGGGGAGGTGGGGCTGCTGTCTGGAAGTACACAGACAAGGGGGCTTGAAGCCACAGAAATGACCCCCCCACCCCGACCCCGCCCGCGGGCCTGGTCTGGAGGTGAGACGCCGGCTGTAAGGCTCTGAAGCCGGGAAGGGTCTGGGGAGAACTTCCGGAGACCTGGCAGGTGGCCGCAACCCTCCCGGTGGTGAAATGGCCGGGGCCAGCCCCTTGTTGCCCAGCTAACGCCATCGAGTCAGTGGCTGCGTGGCCCGCCCTGTTCCAGTCTGACCTCATCTTCCCTGGATGACATCTGCCCCGACCCTGTTTCCAAATAAGGTCACCTGCTCAGGTCCTGGAGGTGAGGACAGGGCCAGGACCTGTCGGGGAGATGCCATCTAATCCCAGGGCCCAGGGCTACTGCTGTGTTGACCTATCCAGTTCGGGCACGAGTTTCACCAGCCCCTCCTGGTGGGTAAAGTCTTCTTGTTCGCTTGCCCCCACGCCCCCTGGCAAGGGCAACCCCTGTGAGGGGCGGGCTGCTTCCTCTCAGAGTCAGGGTGCTCCTGCCCTCTTGGGGCCAGAGCAGCCTCATTTCTGCCTGCTTGCAGCCTGGGAGATGGGGGGTGGGGGTGGCCCCTCCCGACACAGTCACCCCAGGCGAGGGCCTGGGAAGCCCATGGCACATGTGGTGGCAAAAAGCCTCGCCTGCCTGCCGCTCTGGGCCTGTTTCTGAGTGTCAGCCTGAAACCCTGAGTCACCAGAGGGCGGGCGGCAGCTGGGACTTGCTGGCTCCTGTCTCTGCAGGTGTGCGCCCAGGCTGGGAGGGGCGGGAGCCTCAGGGTCACCCGTCATCTCCCAGACCATCCTATTTGGACGGCTCTTTATTTCTGGGGTGGGGCCAGGTTGCACCAGCCACTCCACCCTCCTCCTCTCCAGCCCCCCACTCCTACCCCTCTACAGCAGGACAGCCGGTTTGAGGCGCAAGACGCGCTGCCTTGGGTGGGGCACAGCTTCAGGTGGGGGGGGCGGGATCTTGCTCTCTGAGGACACCCCAGGATGCGCACAGGCCAGACTTCGGGACCTTTTCCACCTGGTGCCACTTCACCTGGCAGAGCCTCTGCATCCATAAACAGGGAACACAGAGCGTGTACTTTGAACCCTGCTTGGGAGTCCGCTGGCAGCTCCCTGATCTCCCCTTCCAGGCCAGGCCACCGTCTCCCAGAGGTCAAGTCTCGAAGACAGTGGGTGGGGTCCACTGGGGGTCAGGCATCACGCTGGTCCCTCTGTAAACCCACACTCGCCCTGTGCTATATGGAAGCAGGGGGGGGGGGCCCATTTACAGATGAGAACAGGGGCGCAGCACAGAGAAGGGGCTGGCTGAGACTTGAGTTGGGGTGCTGGAAGAGGTGGGGGTCTTCGGGCTTGATCCTCTGGGACCACGTGGGAAAATCCAGAGCCTCCTTTCCCAGGGACGCCTGTGGGGCTGCACTGGCTACTCCCAGCAGCCTCCTGTGCTTCCCAGAGAAACCTGTTTGACCGCTTCCCTGCCCTGCCCAGTCCCAGGTCCAATGGCTGCCCGTGTGCTGCCTCCTCCGCAGCCTTTCCCAGGGAGCCCCAGTGGGTGGGGGTGGGTTCATTACAACCTCAGAAGCTGCAGGAGGCCTCGATGACTCCTCCTGTCCCTGGGAGTGGTGGGTGGGGTAGAGAGGTGAGTGAGCTCAGGCTGGAAAAGGGCACTGGGTCCCTCATTGCCCCACCTCCATGCCTCACCCCACCCTGGCCTGCAGGCAGCAATGCAAGCCCCAGGCTTCCCCTGACTGAAGCCCTCCACCCCTGGGCAGCTCCTCCTGGGCCTGGTGGGCCCTTTGGAGGGGTCTCTGAATGTTCCCAACTGGGGAGCAACTGGTGGGGGGGGGGGCGCAGTGGTTACTCGTTGGGGTGCTATGGGGGGTTAGCAGTTCGAAACCACTTGCCACTCGGCAGAAGAAAGATGAGGCTTTCAATTCCCATGCACCTTCTGCTCTTGGAGATCCACAGGGACAGGTCTACCCCGTCCTGTAAGGTCCCCACGAGTCAGAATGGATTCAATGGCAGCGAGCTTGGTTTGGGGGGGAGAGGGGGAGGAGACAGGGTCTGGGCCGCAGTGGGGATGTCAGGCCTGGGGTCGGCTGACTTCCTGCCCCTCTCTCGTGCCCTCAGCATTCACAATGGAGGTGATGAACCTGATCGAGCAGCCCATCAAAGTGACCGAGTGGCAGCAGACGTACACCTACGACTCAGGCATCCACTCAGGCGCCAACACCTGCGTGCCCTCTGTCAGTAGCAAGGGCATCATGGAGGAGGACGACGCCTGTGGGCGCCAGTACACGCTCAAGAAAACGACCACCTACACCCAGGTGCCCCAGAACCAAGGTTGGGACCCTGGGGCTCCCCCGTGGGGTGGAAAAGCTCGAGAGAGGGGGAGGGGAGGAACCAGCCACCTGAAGGGGATTCGTGGTCAGAGGGCTTTCTCCAGGTAGGGGACAGGGGCTTCAGGGCTGGACAGGGCCATATATGGCAGCAGGGGAGCTACAAAGCAAGGTGGGAAAGGCACCGCGTAGGGCCCCCTTCCTGTCTCCCTCCACCCAGGGTGCTAGCTAGAGCCTATTTGTGGGATCGCCCTGGGGTGGGATCTGGAGGGGAACCAGAGATCTGAGCTCAGAGTCAGCCCCTGCTTTCTGCTCCGACTTTCCAGGGAGATCTGCTCTGTGATCCTGGGTGGCGCCCTGGGCCTCTCCTTGCCTGCCTATATCATGGGAGAGTTATGGATGCTGGGGGTATAATTAGAATCCCGAAATGCCAGGGTTGGAAAGAGACCCAGGTCGTCTACCTGATGGTTAAGTGGATGCGGGTTTGGGCGCTGGAGTCAGACTGCCTGGCTTCAGATCTCAGGTCGGGCTTTAACTATATAGATATCTGTGACTCAGTTTTCCCATTTATAAAACAGAGATGATAGGACTTTTCTTGGGATGGGTGTGGGAATTAGAGGAGGAGAGGCCGGAGACGTGAGCGCCCATCTCTCTGCCAGGCCCATCAGAGGCGCCGACAGGCTTGTTCACAAGAAAGATCGGGAACGTTTGGGTGCCCGGCACGGGCCTCCTCTTTTCAGCGGATTCCCAGTGCCTGCTGTCTCCTTTAATTGTCCTGGGGGTTCTGTGTGGTGCACAGAACAGGTGGAGCCTAAATTTTGACAGATTAAGGGGGAGAGGGAGGGTGATGGGGCTGGAGGGACTGCTTAAGGTCGCTCTGGGTGGGAGGCAGTCCAGAGAAACCCGGCCCCCACCGCCCTTGCAGCTCAACTCGTGCCTGTTGGTCCCCAGGTGACCTGGAGTACCAGATTTCCACCACGGCCAGAGCCAAGCGGGTGCGGGAGGCCATGTGTCCTGGCGTGTCCGGCGAGGACAGCTCGCTGCTGCTGGCCACCCAGGTGGAGGGCCAGGCCACCAACCTGCAGCGGCTGGCCGAGCCCTCCCAGCTGCTCAAGTCGGCCATCGTGCACCTCATCAACTACCAGGATGACGCCGAGCTGGCCACCCGGGCCCTGCCTGAGCTCACCAAGCTGCTCAACGACGAGGACCCGGTCCGTGGGGGGCCCTGATCGGGGCGGGGCCGGGGAAGGGCAGGAGGTGGCGAGGAGGCAGGCAGCGCCTGGTCAAGCCTGCTCCCTGCCCCTCCGACCCTGCCCGCCCACTCACGCCCCGCCCCCCTGCAGGTGGTGGTGACCAAGGCGGCCATGATCGTGAACCAGCTGTCCAAGAAGGAGGCGTCGCGGCGCGCGCTGATGGGCTCGCCTCAGCTGGTGGCGGCCGTGGTGCGCACCATGCAGAACACCAGCGACCTGGACACGGCCCGCTGCACCACCAGCATCCTGCACAACCTCTCCCACCACCGCGAGGGGCTGCTGGCCATCTTCAAGTCGGGCGGCATCCCAGCCCTGGTCCGCATGCTCAGGTGCGGGCTCGCCCCGGGGTGGGACAGGGAGAGATGCCCTACAGGGCTGACCGAGGCTCTCGTTGTCCTGGGAGCCGCTGGCTGGGCCCAAACCCGCAACCCTGTGGTTGCGGCCCGCTCTGCACCACCAGGGGAGGCAGGGGTAGCAGCTGCCCAGCTGACACTGGCGCACACTGGCTAGGCGCCTTGCGCTCCACACACATCCGTGCGTCCGGTGCGCGCACACTCCATGACCACACGCGCTCGGCTCGGCCTGGGGCCGGGTGCTGGTGATGATGGTGGATCCTTCCGCGGGGGTGTTGGTACTGTTGGGAGACGTGGGAGCCCCCCGGGACCCACCTCATACCAACTCCCCGCCTGCCACTGCAGTTCCCCGGTGGAGTCGGTGCTGTTCTACGCCATCACCACCCTCCACAACCTGCTGCTCTACCAGGAGGGCGCCAAGATGGCCGTGCGCCTGGCGGACGGGCTGCAGAAGATGGTGCCCCTGCTCAACAAGAACAACCCCAAGTTCCTGGCCATCACCACCGACTGCCTGCAGCTGCTGGCCTACGGCAACCAGGAGAGCAAGGTGGGCCCCTCCCCGCTGGCGCGCCCTGTCCTCCTGCGGCGCAGGACGTGGGGGTGGAGAAACCCCTCCGCCGTCATCCACAGTCCTCAGGAGTCACGTGGCCAAGGTGCAACTTTATCTCTGTTTTCACGTGACATTTCCTCCCCACCCCCGTCCCTGTTTCTGCTGTTTGAGACTCAAAACCACCCTCTGCAATGGCCGAACAGTGTCTCCTACGGTATTCGACGGCAGGGCTGCCCATGGCCCCGCCCTCATCTGCCACCGTGATGAACAGCGCTGGACACCAGAGTTTCCACCAAAGCATAGACTTGGGGCCTGAGCCCCGGTGGCATCGTGGTTGTGCGCGGGACTGCGGCCCACTGGGACGGAGGTTCAATTCCAACAGTGGGGCTGGGCCTCCTACTCCCACCACCCGAGAACAGTGATGCCCAAAAACAAACAAACAAACAAACAAAAACAAAACAAAGCATAGACTTGGATCACAGGCTACATTGTCAGCCACCAGGCCAGGGTGGGGCGGTTGTCAGAGGAACCAGCCTCTGATAATATCACAGCCCAGTACGCACAATTGTAAGGCAATCATATGTAAGGATTAAAGTAAAGTCACTGAGAGTAAGAGAGATAGGAGAGAAGATACAAATAAAGGGGTCAGACCCATTTCAGGGTAGCAAGCTCACCTCAGTCCCTCTTGGTGGTTCAAAAGTATATTTCTTTTTTGTTTGTTTGTTTTTGGGGCATCACTGCCCTCAGGTGGTGGGAGTAGGAGGCCCAGCCTTGGCTCCTGTGGAGCTGGACTTGAACCTCCAACCCAGTGGGTCTCAGTCCCACGCACAACCACTACGCCACCGGAGCTCAGCCCTCCAAAAGTATATTTCTAACCCAGGCTTATATATACATAGGGGCGTGCAAGCCCCCTGTTGACGTCACTAGAACTCCCAGGCAGCAGACCACACACAATGAGCCAGCAAGCAGGAGACGACCTGGGGGGAATCTTTTTGTAACCCATAGGCCTGGGGGGTTGTTGTTGTTTTGTCCCTAGGCGGTTGCCCTTGTGACCGTTGTGGTTACAAATTAAACTGCTAACAGGAAGGTCAGCAGTTTGAAACTGCCAGCTAGCTAGTCCTCCTGCGAAAGATGGATCTTTCTAACTCCTTGTGAAGAGTTACAATCGGAAGCTCATGGTGGCGAAGACGGAGCATTTCCCCCTGCCTGCCCTAGCGGATGGCTGCCAGTCAGAATGGACTCAGTGGCTAGAGTTTCGGGGCTTGGGGGACGCTTTTACGCAGCTGGCTTTCTGGCAGGACTGCTCCTTTTCAGTGCTGCCGACAGCCACTGTGCGGAAAACGGTTTCCCCACATCCTCGCCAGCACCGAGTGTTACCCTCCTTTCGAATTCCAGCCTTGCCGAATGGGCCCAGACGCTACTTGGGCATTAGTTGGGGCTTCGTGGTGACAGCCTCTGGCGGCCTCTTCTCTCCCTTCCTTCGTGGTTCACGGTCCTGTCTGTTCCCCCACCCCAGCTGATCATCCTGGCCAACGGAGGCCCCCAGGCCCTTGTGCAGATCATGCGGAACTACAGTTACGAGAAACTTCTCTGGACCACCAGCCGCGTGCTCAAAGTGCTGTCTGTGTGCCCCAGCAACAAGCCTGCCATCGTGGAGGCTGGTGAGCAGGGTGGCCTGCGTGGGTGGCCAGGAGGATTGGGGCGGGACCTCTGTCCGGCAGCCAGGCTGCCCCTTATGCTCCCCCGTGGCTGATCAGACGCCGCCCTCCCCCTCCCCCAGGTGGGATGCAAGCCCTGGGCAAGCATCTGACGAGCAACAGCCCCCGCCTCGTGCAGAATTGCCTCTGGACCCTGCGTAACCTCTCGGATGTGGCCACCAAGCAGGTGAGGGACCCGCCCAGAGCCTTCTGGGAGCCTGACCCTGAGGTCCACGGGAGCCAAGGGCTTCTGTCTTCCCCCTTCGAGGCTAAGATCGACGCTGCCCTGAAGGCCCTCATCCCTTTAGCTTAAGGGTCTAATCAATCCTCTTTGGGAAGAGGGAGGGGAAGAGGAAGGAGGTTGGTGCTTCTAAAGTGGGGTCCGTTGAGACCCGGAGAATGCAGGGATGGGGGGCCGTGGGGTGCCCAGAGATGGACAGCTCAATTAGTTACAATCAAGGAAACTGCAGCTTTAGGATATGTCACCTGGCCCCTCTTCCAGCCAGATTCTCTTCCTGAGAGCTCCCCCTCCCCCAAAGTCCTTGGCGAGGAATGGATGGTTTACTGGCACATGTCCTGTGCAGGCTTCTGCTGGGCACGAGGCACTGAGCTCACTGCACCCTTTCAGCAACCCCCGGAGGGGGCAGGTGGGACCCCCCCCCCCCATTGTTAAGATGCAGAGACCGTGGCCCAGAGGTGCAGCAGCCGGCCTGGAGTGTGGGTGGCGGAGTGAGGACTGCCTGTCCCCAAAGTCTCGGGTCCTCCTCTTCCAGCCCCAGCTCACATGGCTCCCCTGGGTTCCAGATGATTCCAGCAAGTGGATTTAGCCTGAGGACCAGGGAGGGCCTGGAGGGCAGGGCCAGAGTGTGTGCAAACGAGTCGCCAGAGCTGGGCCTCGCTGGGCATGGCAGGTGCTGGAGACCCAGGGCAGAGGCAGGGTGGGCCAGAGGAAGCATGGTGCTTAGAAGCAGCCCTGGGTTCAAATCCCGCTCACGAGTCACAGGTCTGTGAGCAAGTCTCTCAACCTCTGAGCCTCCAAAGGCTAGTGGGCTCCCCTCATGGGTAACTGGATCGCGGCCCTGGAAGGGGAGCTGGGCTGACCAGGCATCAGCTGAGTCTGGGCCTAGGGCCGGCCCCCGCCCTCTCTGCTGGGCTCCCCCTTGGGCGCCGCCTTCCTCACAGCCTGCCTGCCCCCCCCCCCCCCAGGAGGGCCTGGAGAGCGTGCTGAAGATCCTGGTGAACCAGCTGAGTGTGGACGACGTGCACGTCCTGACCTGCGCCACAGGCACGCTCTCCAACCTGACCTGCAACAACAGCAAGAACAAGACGCTGGTGACGCAGAACAGCGGCGTGGAGGCGCTCATCCACGCCATCCTGCGCGCCGGCGACAAGGACGACATCACCGAGCCCGCCGTCTGCGCCCTGCGCCACCTCACCAGCCGCCACCCCGAGGCCGAGATGGCCCAGAACTCCGTGCGCCTGAACTACGGCATCCCGGCCGTCGTCAAGCTGCTCAACCAGCCCAACCAGTGGCCACTGGTCAAGGTGCCGCTGCTGTGGGGTGGATTGGGGGGGGGGGGAGGGATGAGCACCCCCCCCCCCCCCGAGTCAGGATCTGGCGTGGGACAGGACAGAACTGCCCGTGGGGTCCCGAGACAAGCTCTTTACAGGAGTACAAAGCTTCCGAGCCGCTGGAGGCTTCAACCTCCAACCTTGGGGTGAGCAGCACTGGGCCTCCTCAGGAGGGGGCGGTGGCTCATGGCAGATCCTGGCCCAGCCAGTTGTCCCGGAGCGGTCACCCACTCCTGGTGGGCGAGAGGAGGCCCGAGCCCCCGCCGGTCCTGTGTTTCCGAGAGTGTCGCTGCTGAGCGGGCACAGTGCAGCACGATGGGCACTGACTGGTCCAGCCCGTCCCACACGTCCGGGTCCGTGGTGTGCACCACGCTGGGGGCTGGTGGCCTTTTTCCCCCGCCCTCTGGGTGCCCCCCCTGCTCACATTCCGGACAGCTGCCCCCTTGGTGAACCTTTCAAAGGGCTTTTCTCTCATCTCCTGGACCCATGCAGAGAGTTCTTAAAGGAGCGCGCCTCTACCCGGCACTTAAACTTGCTCTGTGGTTACGGAAGGAGAGCACCAACCAGGCCAGTCCCCCGGGCGCCTCGGTGGGGACTTGAACCTCTGACCCTTGGGTTACCAGCCCAGGGCACTCCCTAGGGACTCTGCCTGAGCAAACCCAACCACACAGCCAGGGCGTCCACTTGGACCCCAGAGAAGCGGTTGGACCCCCCTCTGGGGGTCGTGGGACCCTTTCACAGGTCGCCCGATTCATCACAGTAGCAATGAACATAACGTGATGGTTGGGGGGTTCACCACCACGCGAGGAGCTGGGTGAAAGGGTCAAGACAGGAGAAAGGCTGCGAACCCCTGCTCCAGAGGACAGGCGGGAGGCGCCCCGAGGTGGGTGAGGTGGGGGTGGGGGTGTTGCGAGGCCGAATCTTGACAGTTGCAGCCCACCGGGCCTCTCCCCCTGGGAGCAGCCGGTGGGTTCTAACCGGCCACCTGTCCTTCAGCAGCGAGGTATTTCACCATTGCACCCCCATTGCTCCGAGCTAACCCAAGTCCCAACTGAACCCAACCCCACTCCCATCAGTTCCAACTCATGGTCACCCCAGGCAGGGTCCCCGAGCCTCTAAGTCTTTGTGGGAGCCGAAAGCCTCCCCTTTCTGCCCCGCTCGACTGTGTGTGTGTGTGTGGTGAGTGGGGGGGAACTGCTGCCCTTGGGGTGTGTAACTCACTGCCAGCAGGGAGGGCTCCCGGCTCCGATCCACGGGGCCTGAAATACAGGGCCTCAAAGGGAGAGAAATTGATTTCATCTGGAAATGGTTCAGACCTGACCTAGAGACCTAGACTCCTCCCAGCCCGTAGCTCCCTCCGCCTTCTCCAAGTTCAAGGCATTCCTCTCAGGACAGCCCCTCCCACCCCCATCTCTGCCCAGGGTCCAGCCCAGGGCGCTGACCCTCACCTGGGTGGTTAGACTGCCTCACTGTCCCCACTGGTGGCTTCTCGTCCCTGAGAAGCGGGGAAAATGGGGAAGGCCAGAAAGTGGGACACAAGGCCCAGGCTCCCACCCACCCCGGAACGTGGGCGTTTAGCCCGTCCAGATGCAGGGAGGCCAGGAAACAGGATTGGCAGCCAAGCCTCTGCCAGCACTCAGGCGACAGAGAGGAGCACAGATTCTGGGAGAGGAAGGGGGCAAAGAAGAGGGAGGGGGGAGCCCCTTTCTTAGGAGGCTGCGGGGGCGGGGGGATGGAGCACAGCCGAGGGTGAGCCTGAGGCCCAAGGGACAGGGTTGTAAGGTGTGTGTGTGTGTGTGTGTGTGTACACGTGTGTGTGTCGATGTGGAGGAACAAAGATGAGAACCCAAAGCCAGAGTGACGCCGGTGCCTGAGCAGCAGAAACAGCCACAGACAAAGGGTCTCGTGGGGATGCGGGGCCCATGGACAGTTCAGACCAGAAGGACTCTGGTCATTCTAAAACTCTGTGTGAAACATGGGCCCCTCTTTGGCCAGCTGCCTCCAGGGGCCTCAGAGGGTTATGTGAGAATGGGGTGGGGGCACTGACCGCACGTCAGGAAAGCCGAGTTTGGCCCCCCAGCCCCAGAGCTAAGTGACGAAGGACCGTGGCGCGTCTCCTGCCCCGAGCATTAGCAGCTTCCGCCTGCGGACGTGTCAGACGGGCCCTCCTGCCGCCCTGTTGGGAAGGCCCATTGAGAAGACAGCGCTCTGGCAGACTCCAGAGCCGGGGACTCTGGGATACGAGAGAGGGCACAGGAAGCAGGGGCCGGTGGGAAGGAGACTTCTTCCCAGAACTGCCCTGACGGAGGTTGGTTGGTTGCTGCCAGAGCAGAGGACCCATGTCCGGGGCAGCCAGAGCTCAGGGTTGAGGAACTCCCCGAGTGCCTGCAGTGGGTCCAGAGAGGGGGCGGGGCAGGGTGGGGCGTTGCAGATGGAGGCGGGTTCTACCTTGGCCACGGTAGCAGGTGCCATTAGGGTGAGAGGTGGAGAGAGACGAGGTTTCAGAGCCTCAAAGCTCTCAGGGCCAGGCCGCTCCTATCCTCCACGGTCACTAGGGGTCAGCACAGCTGCACAGCTCGATGGCCGTGAGTGTCTGCGAGTCACACACAACACACGCTTGATGCTTTGCCTAAAGGTTGGCGGTTTAACTCCCCCCCCCCCCCACCAAGGTGCCATGGACACCAGGCCTGGCCCTCTGCGTCTGTTGACTACAGCCAGGCACGCCGACGGCAGAGTCCGGGTACTCTGGAAGACCTGAATTTGTCAGGCGTCAGAAGGAACTGGGCGGCCACGGCTTTGGGGTTCTGTTTTGTGGGGTCCAGTAGAGCTGGACGAAGGACGCATGCATCCTATGAAAGGAGGGGTGACCTGGGGTGGGGGTGGCACACTCTTGAAACCCAGCCCCTCTGTGCCAGGCCTGGTGGGGAGAAGGCAGGCGACCCGGGATCTGGCGAGTGCTCCAGCCAGGCTCCTCACCATGGCCCTTTCGTTGCCAGGCGACCATCGGCCTGATCAGGAACCTGGCCCTCTGCCCGGCCAACCATGCCCCGCTGCAGGAGGCAGCGGTCATCCCCCGTCTTGTCCAGCTGCTGGTTAAGGCCCATCAGGATGCCCAGCGCCACGTGGCTGCAGGCACCCAGCAGCCCTACACGGTAAGGGAGTGGGTGGTCTTTGTGACAGGCATCCCTCGGGTGAAAGTGGAAGAGCGTGCACATGACTCTGTGTGTGTGTGTGCGCGCGCGTGCGTGTGTAACGTGACACGTGTTACACCTGTGCATGGGAGGCGGGGAGGGGGGTTGCAGCAGATGTCCACTCTGAGGGCTGGTGGGGCTGCTTAGGGTGACCCGGGAGGGTGGAGGCCATGCCATGCCTGGGTGTCTTCCCTGGCTGCAGGATGGCGTGAGGATGGAGGAGATTGTGGAGGGCTGCACTGGCGCCCTGCACATCCTGGCCCGGGACCCCATGAACCGCATGGAGATCTTCCGACTCAACACCATCCCCCTGTTTGTGCAGGTGAGCTGGGACAGGTGGGCAGGGGAGGTGGTCTCTCTAACACCCCAACGAGGGGAGAAGACTGGGCGTCAGGATCTCTGAGAGACAAAGGAATGTGGGCCAGTGGCCACCGGAGGAGAGAGCCCTCTGCCACCCCTGGATGGAAATGGCCTTGCAGACCCATGGGCAAAGGCAGGACCAAGTGGAGCTTCCATCACACAGACCTGAAAAGCACCTGTGCACCACAGAGACCCCCTCAAGAGCACGAGGAGGAGGCCAGCAGGAACGTGTCTGGCCAAGAATGACGGCAGGCGAGGGCTTCATGTTGCCACTGAAGAGCATGGTGGTAAAGATGCCAGTCGTTAGACGGCCAGAGCAGCCCAGCCTCTGGGCTTAAAGAAATGAAGCCCCCATCTCCATTGAGAGCCAGTTTTCCACCATCCAGTCAGCAATGGAACAACAGCGGAGTGGCCCAGGCTGGCGGGGAGGTGTTGACACAAGCTGTGGCAGGCCAGGTCATCTAAGAAACACACCCAAGGACACACATCTGTATAAGAAAGGACTTTCTATCAAGAAGACACCCCCCTGTCCAACTCTAGTCCGTTAGTTAGTCTGATGGCAGTCCCTAAGGCCCTCTTCCGGTTTACATGGCCACATGCCAGTGACATCGAATGGTGGGCCAGGAACCAGGAAAACCACCCGTCAGTGAGTGCAGAGTCTCGTGGATCCAAAGTCCGTGGAAACAGCAGGGTGCGGACAGCTCCCGGGGTGGGTGGCAGAGTCCCAGCCAGCAAGGAGACAGAAGTCTCAGAGAGGGGCGAGGATCCCAGGTTCATCTTGTAAGAAGCCTCCCCCAGCCCCCTCAAGGAAATGTCATCAGAGAGTGGCCTGATTGACAGGTCGGACTCACCTCCTACCCTTGTATAACAATCCAAGTCGACATGAAATCATTTAGCAACCGCACAAGTCTCCCACATTGGCCGGGGGGTCCAGGGGGAGACCATTGTGCAGTCTGAAGAGAAAGCTCATGCTCTCTGCCCACGTCAGCCCAGCCCGGGGCTCTCCGAGGGGGCAGCGTGTGGGCGAAGGTCTGCCCTTGGAGCCAACCACGGCCAAGTTCCTGACATTCACGGAAGAGGGACCCACGCGCCGAGGGCGAGGAAGGGTTGAAGTCGCAGCAGGTGGCTGCCTCTCGTGATGTTGAAGACGGGGGCTGGGTTCGGGTCATGAAATCTCCCCCTGGGAACACTCACTCTCATTTTGCTCGCTGGGTGCCCGCCCCCCCGCCCTGCTCCCCCCTCTCACCCCCCGGGCGTTTTCATTCCTCTCCATTGTCGGCACTGCTGCGATTGGTTTCTTCATCACGGAAGGGCTCTGAGGCCCCTGGAAGCGTGCTCCCTGGGACAGTGCCCGGTGAGAGAGGCCGGCATCAGGATGCCCGGCACGGCCAGCGGAGGGCAGAGAGGACCGTGGTCACACACGGACTCAGATAAATCTGGAAAGGAAAGGCGTCCCCTCGGTGGCAGGCATCGACCCGGCTGTGCACTGCTGTCTTCCCGTCCTCGTCCCGGGCCACCCACCCCGCTCCACAGGAGCCTGTGTCCATGGAAGGCAGGGGTGGGCTGAGCGCCATCTCCCCCCACCCCCTTCCCCCCCAGCTCCTGTACTCGTCCGTGGAGAACATCCAGCGCGTGGCGGCCGGCGTGCTGTGTGAGCTGGCCCAGGACAAGGAGGCGGCTGATGCCATTGACGCCGAGGGGGCCTCCGCCCCCCTCATGGACCTCCTGCACTCCCGCAACGAGGGCACCGGTGAGGGCCTGCCCGGGGGGAAGCGGGGGAGGGAGGGGGCCAGGCGCGGCCATCCCCCCAGGCGCCTGACCCCTCAGCCTCTCTGCTCAGCCACCTATGCGGCCGCTGTGCTGTTCCGCATCTCCGAGGACAAGAACCCCGATTACCGCAAGCGCGTGTCCGTGGAGCTCACCAACTCCCTCTTCAAGCACGACCCGGCCGCCTGGGAGGCGGTGAGTAGCCACTGGGGACACACACGGACAAGGGGCACAAGGGCAGTCTGCGTGGACTTGGGGGTGGGACGGTGGGGGCAAGGGATCCTGCTACACTTTTAACTCATGGGCTTTGACTCTGAAGCCATGTTCTTCCCTGACAGCTGTCCAGCAGGCAGGACATGGCCCCCTCTCTCCAACCTGCAGAAACGGCCCTTTTGTTTTGTGCAGACCAGAATCCCGGGTTTGAGGGAGGGCGTCTTTTCTAATCTGCCCAAAGTTCCATGCAGGCGATCAGCGGCCCTGTTCCCCGCGGCCGGGGGCAGCTCTGTGTACCCCCTCTCTAGAGGAGGAGCCGGGCACGCCGCCCACAGCGCCCCCACTCTCGAGTCCTTTCCCCTCCTCCTTCCCACCAGTTCTTTTTTTTTGGTGGGAGTAGGAAGCCCAGCCTTGCTCCTGGAGAGCTGCTGCTGGATTTGAACCGTCAACCCCGTGGGCCACAGTCCCGCACACAAAACACTAGGCCACCGGGGCTCAACCCACCCGGCCAGTTCTTGGGGGGTCCCCTGCGTATGAGTGGTAGGGCCCTCTGCTCACGTTTACCAGGCCGCTGGTTGACCCCGTTTGTTTCATCTTCCCCGCGGAGCGCCCTTTTAAGAAGCATCTCTTGGCTGAGCCCCGGTGGCGTCGTGGTTGTGCGCGGGGTTGCGGCCCACTGGGATGGAGGTTCAATTCCAGCTCCACAGGAGCAAAGGCTGGGCCTCCTACTCCCACCACCAGAGGGCAGTGATGCCCAGAAACAACAACAACAAAAAAGAAGCACCACTCTCTCTGCCTGCTTCCCGCTCCCCCCTTCCTGACCCCCGCGTCTGTCTCTCTCTTTCCCAGGCCCAGAGCATGATCCCCATCAATGAGCCGTATGCTGACGGTGAGTGTGGGCAGAGACAAACGCGCTGCAGGCTGGGGGCGCCCCAGTCTGCCGGCCCGGAGCGGGAGCGGGAGCGGGGCGGGGTCAGGCCCACCGAGCATGCACAGAGACAGAAGAGGTCACAGGGCTGCCCAGACCCCCCTCCCAGAGGGTGGCCTGCAGACCCCTGGACCGAGCCCCCTTTCTCCTCCCCAGACATGGACGCCACCTACCGCGCCATGTACTCCAGTGACGCGCCCCTGGACCCCCTCGACATGCACATGGACATGGATGGGGACTACCCTCTGGACACCTACAGCGACGGCCTCCGGCCCCCCTACCCCACCGCCGACCACATGCTGGCCTAGCCACCTCCACCCCCAGTACGCCACCCCCACCCCAGCCCAGCCTCTCTCTGTCCTACCCTGCTTCCTCCCACGACCTTGGCCTGGCGGGCGAAGTCCTGCTCTGAACAGCTCCCCTCCCCCTGTGGGTGGCAGGAGGGTGGCGTGGCCTTGGCGTGACCCAGACCCCTGCCTCTGCCCCACCCCCAGGTGCAGCTCCTCTTCTGAGAACCTCGGAGCAGAGCGTGGGGGCAGCCGGGACAGTGCCTGAGCCGGAGCTGGGAGGGAGCGCCCACTTCCTGCTGAGCTTCTCCCCTGCAGGGTCTTTCTTGGGATGGTGACCTGCTCCTGCCTTCCTGTCCTGGACGGCGACCCTGGCCGCCGAAGCTTTAAGACAAATCGCCACTGTTTCCAGCACAGCCCCCCTCTCCCCCCCCCGCCCAGCCCCAGCACATCTGAAGGTCTCGGGCTCCTTTTCAGGCCTGATTTTTCCACCAGACGCCACCTGGCCAAACAGCCCGAGCCTCCGGGTCTCCAGGCCCTGGGTTCCAGGCCCCAACCCCCTGAAATCCAAAGTTTCTCTGGAAGAGTTCAGGGACCGTCCAGGGGAGGTGGTGTGGCCACTCAGGAAGCCAGTCCCCTTCCCTGCGGAGAGACGGCTGCTTCTCTGTCCAGGACGCGGAGCTGGACACCGCCCTGCCTGCCCCCTCACTGACTGCTCTCGCTGACCCAGGAGTGCGCTTGGCTGCCCCCTCTGGTGTGTGGTGTGGTGAGGGGCTTTTCCTTCCCTCTCCTGTTTCACGGCCCCCCTCGCCTCCTGCACAAGGAGTGGGGTGCTGGGGAGGCCCCACGGAAGAGTTTTATTGTTTCCGCTTTACGTTTTTGGTTATTGGTTTTTTTTGTATAGCCCAAAGCAAAGGAAATAAAAGAGAACGCAGGCCCAGTGGAGGCTGCTTTCCGGGGGTTGGGGGTGGGGGGTCTCATGGAGTCCCATGGTCCCTCTGCCTTCCCTGCCTGGGACCTTCGCATGCCCAGGACTGGCTGCCTCCTGCGAGTGTGTGTGCGTGTGTGTGTGTGTGTGTGTGTGTTGTGGGGGGGAGTGTAGGAGGGGACACAGGTGCTTAAGAAACAGGAGCCAGTAGACCGGGTTACACATCCATGGATCTTTGGAGCCTGGGGAGGGGGCACCCGCTACACAGAGGTGACTGTGGAGTTCCTGTGACCCCAGGCCTTACTGGCCCTAACAGGCCCATTCCTCTCGGGCCTCTTGCCCCCCAGCCTCAGCCTAGCCCACAGTGGATCCCCCCTCCCTCCCTTCGTGGTCTGAGGCTTAGAGACCCCCTCCCACCTGGCCACTGGCCTCCCACTCCGCTCTGGGGCAACTGTGGTTCTCGCCACTCGTTTCTTCCTCTCCCGTCCCCCACGACTTCCACCTGCTACTTCCCATTTGGACCCAACAAAGGCATCCCTTGGAGGCCACTCCGGGGTGACCCCCAGCCCCAGCAGGCCGCCTGGGTGCCCATCCGTCCTCCGTGTCCCCTCCGTGTTCCCTGATGCGCTGCTCAAAGCTCCTGTCCGCCACCTTGGTGGAGCCTGCAGATACTACTGCCCCCTCCCACACCCTCCTGGGGGGACAGGCCTGCTGGAGACAGGAGAGACAGCGGAGGGTTGGTCTGGCGAGCAGTGGGACATGGGCTGCGAGGACAGGTGCCACAAGGGGGAGCGTCCAGCCCAGAAAGTCATTTTCTCACGACGCAACACGCTGCAAGTGCAGGAAGGCTCAGGCCCCTGCTGCCTCCCGTCCAGGAGGGTGGTCCTGGGCTCCTCGGGCTGGACACAGCCACCCCTTTGGTTCCCCTGTCTCTGTGGCTAAGTTGTGTTGAGCGTTACGACCTGGTCTACACTGGTGACTTGACACGAACGAGTGACCCGCTGTGGGTCGAGGGTTCCAGCATGTGTTCTGGGCGGCACAATTTCATTCCCAGCAGATGTGGTGGTGTTTGGGGCAGAGAGGCCAGCTGGTAGGCAATGTGTGGACCACCTGCGATGGGGGAGGGGCAGGAGGGCCGAGCTTTCAGAAATCTCCAGGGGGTGTTCACAGGTTCCCGCCCCCCACCCCCCACCAAGAAGGGGGGCCAGCAAGAACCACTCAGGTTGGGTAACTTGACAATTTAGTGAAGGGACAATGGTTTACAAAAGAGAAGACAGTGCCCAGGTGACCTCTAGTGGGGCAGGAAGGGGGGGGGGCGGGGGGTGCTCACTGAAGACCGTGCTGTGTAGATGAGGCTCCCTAACAGAATGTTTCCG
>PVJH01028090.1:0-27808 GCA_004026705.1 Nesogale talazaci
TCAGTGCCAATGGATAGCAACCCTATGTGTATATAATAGAGTGGATTGGCCCCGTCTTATGCCATCCTCACAGTTACGATTATGGCTGAGTCCATTGTTGCAGTCACTGTGCTAATCCATCTTGGTGAGGGTTGTGTTAGTCTGGGTTCTTTAGAGAAGCACAAGTGGTAAAGCTTGGATATGTTTATAAAGAAAGGGATTTATATCCATAAATGGCTTATGATAAATAGGTAAGTCCAGTTCATTTTAAGTCAGGCTTCCCCTGCCTCATGAAAACTGATGAACAAAAAGCAGGATGAAGAAGCAGAAACTGCAGGGGAAATAGGCTAATGGATACAGAATTTCAAAGTCAGGCTTGACAGGCAATGCAACAGGAGATCAAGGAACCAGAGTCAAGTTCTAGCTCTGGCAGAATACAAATGGTCAAAGAGGACTCAACAGTACTCAATCTCTCTCTCTGTCTCTTATACCAAAAAAAAATAAAAAGACTTAATGACACAAAGAAGGTGTCATCACCCGAGGCATGAGCTCAACCCTTACCCCTTCCCCTAACTCCAAACTCTCACAAAGGTCTTCATTTTTATCCAGAGACCTGTCTCCCCTGGTAACATGTCCAAAGTCTTGCCATTTTTATTTCTAAGAAGCATTCTGCCAACATTTGTATAAATACACATGCACACTTGTGTATATAGTAGATATATATGAGTTATATACATATATATAATTGGGGTTGTTAGAACAACATTGCTTACCTTAAATTGATTCATACTCTTGAGTTTTTTGTGCCAAATTAAATCAACTCTTTGTGAAATTGTCTAAATCTGTGATTTGAGCCTTTTTCATGTTTTAATTATTCTGCAGTGAGGGGCAGGGGAAAATTGGGGGAAAATTATAATTTTGGATCGCAAAAATATTTTAAAAGATCTGTATAAAGACCAAAAATGAACATGTTATAAAATAATAATTATTATTATAGTTAACCACTTCGTTTCATCATTTTGCCTCACATACTCTTCTGCATCTTTGCATTAAAAACAACAAATTTTAAAAATGCACCACTGCCATTGAATCTGTCCTATCTCATAGTGACCATCTAGGACCCTATAGGACGAAGTAGAACTGCCCTTGTGGGTTTCTGAGATTTTAACTCTTTTTGGAAGTAGAAAGTCTCTTCTTTCCCCAGAGGAAAGGTTGGTGGTTTTGAAACACTGACCTCGTGATTTGCAGCACATTGTAGACTCCCTTTGATGTTTATTATTACCATTTACTAGAGGAAAGTATGAATGGCATGTTATAGGTGAGTGGCTTGCCTACAATCACTCAGCAAGTCAGGTGACAGAATTTTACCCAGATAATCCAGATCTCAAAGCTAACTCTTAAAAGGCCTCTTCCCATCAGCCATAGGAACAATGAGCATATCTCCAAGAGAAACTGTTAAGAAACTTGAGATAAAAGCACTCTCTACAGGATTCATGTTTTCTGTTACTGTGTAACAACCTGTGCACATATTTCTTTACAGTTTTATTTGTTGGATTGCTGACAGCATTATGAGTTCCCCAATGACTTTTCACATCTGTTAATTAATTCAACAAAGCATTTATTGGTGACTTCTCATGGCCTAATTGTGATAATAACTTAATATGGTTAAACTTAATCAAATACACTGTCAGTAAATGAAGCAATGTCTTTTCCACTAATGAAATCCAAAAATGAAATATCATTGTCCATATGTTCATCATTCAATAAATTCCCAAATGCTTCTGTTGATGTTTCTACAAAGCTAGAGAATCAGGAAAATTAATTATGTGATATGTTCAACGATTTTAGACAAATAATCAATCTGTGAGCTCAGAGGCAATTACAAATGTTAAACTTTATCCACTTATGGCCAATGTGTGGTCATTAGATATTATGTCAACTTGTACTTGGACGAAAGTGTCAGGATGGAGCCCAACTTATCAATCAAATTCCAACCTGATGTTGCCTCCTAGTGTATATGGTCATTTTATAAGAGAGAGACTGGCAACCTCTCTCTTTAGCCCTTCACCTTCCTCCTTGCTTGGAGTCTCTGCACTCAAGAGCTTGTTATCTCCCAGCTTCCTGCTTCACCTTTGTGCTTTATTGGTTTAGAGCTGTGTGGGTCTGCAGATGGCTCCAGGTAAGGTAACATGAGACGCAGGGGCTTGATTTATAGTGGGGAGGGACATTATCTTGGTATAAAATTACTTCTCAGTATAAAATCTTTCTCATAAATATATGGGGGTCATTGTTTCTCTAGAGACCCCAGACTAAGATACCTTGTAATACCAAAAACAGTTACCTATTTCAAGCCTCTATTTTTTCTTGCATTGCTGTCATCCTACTCCATTTTAAAAAATCATTTTATTGGAGGCTCATACAACTCTCATCACATTCCATCCATGCATCCATCCATTCTGTCAAGCACATTTGTACATTTGTTGCCCACATCATTCTCATACCACATGTTCTCTACTTGAGTCATTAGTATCAGCTTCTCATTTTTTCCTCTCCTTCTCTGTCCCCATGAATCCCTGATAATTTATAAATTATTCTTATTTTGTCATGTCTTACACTGTCTGAAGTCTCCATTCACCCACTTTTCTGTTGTCCATCCTCCAGGGAGGAGTTTATATGTAAATCCTTGTAATTGGTTCCCCCTTTTCAGCCCGCCTTCTCTCCACCCTCCCGGCATCACCACTCCTAAAGGGGTCATCTGTCCTGGATTCCCTGTATTTCTATTTCCTATCTGTACCAGTGTACATCCTCTGGCCTGGCCAGATTTGTAAGGTAGAATTGAAATCATGATAGTGTATGTATCGGGGGGTGGGGTAGTGGGTGGAGGGAGCATTTAAGAAGTAGAAGAAAGGTGTATGTTTCATCGTTGCTACACTGCATCCTGACTGGCTCATCTCCTCCCAAGACCCTTCTGTAAGGAGCTGTCAAGTGACCTAAAGATGGGTCTTGGGTCCCTACTCTATACGCCACCTCATTCATAATGATTTGACTTTTTTGTTCTTTGATTCCTGATACCTGATCCCTTCAACACCTCATGATCACACAGACTGGTGATCCATGTGGCACTTCATCCACGTTACTTTGTTACTTCTGAGCTAGATGGCCCCTTGTTTATCCTCAAGCCTTTAAGACCCCAGACATTATCTCTTTTGATAACCAGGCACCATCAGTCTTCTTCATCACATTTGCTTAGGCACCCATTTGTCTTCAGCTCTTCGGTGATCTTAGCAGGAAGGTGAACATACAATGTCTATCATCATATTCTTGTATATTATTTTAATGAAAATTTGTCATTACCTATATCAGATGTCTACATATATGCTAAATATGCCCCAAATAATAACAAATGCTAAGTTATAACAGTGAGAGATTATATTAAAAATCTGTTGTTGTTGTTGTTGTTGTTAGGTACCATTGAGTTGATTCTGAATCATGACATCCTCATGTATTACGGAATGAAATACTATCAGGTATCTACAGTATTCTCAAAGTTCTATTTGAGCCCATGGTGCAAACATAGTGTCAATTCATTGCATTGATCATCTTTTTTTTCACTGATGATCTTTTTCACCAATCATGATGTCCTTCTACACATCTCTACTGATAATATGTTCAAAGCTCATAAATGGCATCTCACCACCTCTCTTCCATTGTTGAGAGTAGTGATACCAGAAGGGGAAGAGGAAGGTGGGGGGAGAAAGTCAAAACTGATCACAATGATATACATATAACCCCTTCACAGAGGTATGGACAGCAGAAACATGGGTGAAGGGAAGCATCAGTCAGTGTGAGACTTGAAAAAAATAGTAATTTATAAATTATTAAGGGTTCAGGAGGGAGGGAGGGGGGAAATGAGAAGCTGGTACCAGGGCTCAAGTAGAAAGAAAATGTATAAATGTGCTTGACACAATGAGTGGATAGATGGATTGTGACAAGAGTTCTACAAGCCCCCAATAAAATGATTTTTTTAAAGAAGAACAGTGACTGGGGTCTTAAAGCCTTGTATTCAAACAAACAGCCATCTAAGTGAAATGAAAGCACAAATGGAAAAATCACATCAACATCTGTGATCCAAGGAATGGAAATGATAACCCAAATCCAAAGGAGGGAATAGTATTATTAAGCTAAGGCTATGCATGACACTGGGAGCTGTCAAAATACATTCACAGAATCTACACAAGGACTAAGTCTCTGTGATCCTCCTCTAACCACAAGTGAGAGATGAGAAGAAATTGCTTATCAGACAGAGTATTGGAAAGATAATTATAATCAATTTAAATGACAAATATGACTGGAATGGTTAAAACCTTGTCTCTTGATCTCCCTTGGATACACTTTAACCTTAATCTGATTTTTAATATTTTATGGATTTTTTTCTTGTTATTCATCTGTATGTTTTCTTAGTTGGAGCTAATCTATGCTTTATATAATCATAACTGGTAGACTTCTTGACTGTCTGTCATGTATCTTTCTGTTTCTCAGGTTTATGAAACCCAGAATGAGTGGATATATGGAGACAATAACTGGAATAAGAGTTTCTAGGGGCTATGGTGGGGAGGGATTAATGGGGATCCTATATCAAGGAGGCCAATAAGGAAGAAATTGGGTTGAAAATAATTGTAGTAAATGGTTTGAAATCATCAGCTGTTACTTGGGAGAAAGATGAGATTATCTACTCTTTTAAAGATTTACAATCTGGGAAACCCACAGAAGCAGTTTTGCCCTCTCCTCTATGACCCCTATAAATCAAATTAACTTAATGACAGAGGGTTTGTTTTTTATTTTGCATAAAACCATCAGTCACTTTGCAGAAGGAAGATGGGAGCAGTTGAAGTATGTCGTACAGGGTCACAATGGGTTGGATGGAATCCACTCGATGGCAGGAGTTTGATTTGGTTTTTAAGGTACATAAAATATTTCAAATGAGAGAATAATACATAAAATGTCAAAGAGTGGTTACAGCTGGTATGGATAAGCATGTGATACTTTCCATGGTTTCAGAGAAAGTCTGTTTATGAAGATGTCTTCATAGATGTTATTCTATTAGCATATTTCATAGCTCCCATATAATATTATATCTCTTCACTACCAAATATTCTTGATAAAAATAGTGAAGGTTAATTTTCTTATCTTAATACTAAAAACAAATGTTAATAAAAATAAAGTAACATGATTAACAGATTACTGAATGATAAACAGAAAGTAGCTTTCATGTATAATGCTAAAGGTCCTATTTTAGGGAAGAGTGGTGATGAGCATTGTTGTTTCCCAGTAAGAATATGGTGCTCTACAAATTTCACACTGATAGAACATGTATGATTTTTCAGACGCCATTAATAGATACAAAAGATAGCATCTGCCATAGGGTTCACCCTGCCTTTATTGGGGAAGAGTAGGCCTCCAGAAAATCCAAAAGCAATTTATCTCCTGAAAGGGTTCACTTTTGTTCCAATCAAACTACAAAACACTAGCATGTAAACTCGTGACGGGAATTATTCACCCTAAAAGAAAATGTCAAACTCCATGGACAAAGCCTGCATCATTGAAAGTTAGCAATAAAGAGAACATTTTCTGAATTTGTCAACTCTGCTATGGTAATCTATAGTCCACAAATCTCAATGATTATAGAAGAAAGGATTTATTTGCCTCTCATATTGGATATGAATCACCAAAGTTGACTGCTCCTCTGCTGTGCATATCCTGCCATTTAATGACCTATTCTTGTTCTATGTACAGGTTCTGCACAGGCACTATTAAGTGCTTTGCACATTCCTATTCTTTGCAATGTTATCTGTATTCTGTTATGCTTCACACAGTCAAATGTCTTTGTGTAAACCTTTGTATAAAAAGGAAAAAATCCAACTCACTCTCATCAAGTATATTCTAATGCATATTCACTCCTTAGTCAATAAAATGCAGTCACAGATAAAGATTCCTTACATACAGAGAAAATGCTATATAACAAACATTAAGCACCATGATTCAAACTGCTTGTTCAAATCATAGCACTCACACTGTTAGTTGTAGCACCTTAACTAAGTATAGTTTTTCAAGAAATCAGTATTTGAGTGGAAAAATGTCCAAATAAATTAAACTATATCAGGCGTTTAATGTGTCATCTGAATGTGCTCAGTAAGTGTTGGCTATTATTATAGCATTATTTCTGGATTCTTAATTTAAACAGTCCCTCCATATCCAAGAAGACTTGCACTCCATAGTTGGACATATTATTACCGTTAATAATCCGTTTCCAACTTCTCTTGTTATCATCTGCATAATACTTCTGCTACTTATTAACATTATCCTGTCTTTCAACTGTGCTGTTTTCTTTGCATGATTCAGATACTCAGTGATATGGCTGACTTTCTTTTAAAATACTTCATTAAATAAATACACCACAGTATATTCCTGAGGGATTTTCTTTCTTCTTTCTTTCTTTCCCTGGATGTTCAACTAATTGGCATGTTCTGCTTCTACTGGGAAAGATGCGCCATTTAAAAGGATTAAACAAGGTTTGTTTTAAGTCCCTGGTAGATCTTGCTTAAATATGCCTTTGTATTTACTTTAGATTTTATAAGATCCTTCTTGAGTGCTTAAACAGATGATAGTAAAATAGGCAGTTTCAGATGCCAGCTGCTTCCTGCATTTAAATCCTAACTCCACAGAGTTTATTTATATAAGATGTTTTCCAACTTATGAAGCACAATTCTGAATGTACAAAATAAAAGTGACATTCATTCTTCATCTAAAGTTGTGTGTAGCCAATTTATTCTACATGAGTTGTGCTGCAGCAAGAAATTTCCTAACAAATGCCACCACACATGTGATATATAGGAATTAATAGTGTCAAGTGAAAAAATACTACGTGCTTGTAAGAGAAAACTGGACTAATAATATGTGTAAGAGAGATTTAAAAGACCTCAATAAAGAAAAGAATCCAGTTTTTCCTACTAATGCAGATAGTCTGTCCCAAGTGTATGATGGTCTGAGCAACAGTATCCTCAGGGCTATGTTGAAAACACGATGACCTGGAACATTTTATACAGAACAGGGACAAAAAAAGTTGTGGTTGCTGTTGTTGTTGCTTCTGCTGTTACTGTTGTTGTTTACGAAAAGTTTTCAGAAAATAGCTCAGCCAAATAAACACACTGTCAATGAGTTTCTGTTACTAAACTTTAAAACTATGCTTTGAAAACTAAAGTATGGATGAAGAACCTTTGAATCTGGCTCTGCCCTGCGGACCTCCTCTGGCCTTTCCTAGCTAGGGAATCAGCCCCCTTGAGTCTGGCTTTGCCCTGAGATCCTCCTCTGGCCTTTCCTAGGGGGGCAGTCTGCCTCTCTTGAGTCTGGCTCTACCCTGTGTTCCTCCTCCCACCTTTCCTAGCTGGGGGGCCTAGACGCTTGAGTCTGGGTCTGCACTGCAGGACTCCTCTGGCATTTCCTAGGTGGGCAGTCTGCTTCCTTGAGTCTGGATCTGCCCTGAGGTCCGCCTCTGGTCTTTCCTAGGTGGGGAGTCTGCCCCCTTAAGTCTGGATCTGCCCTGTGGTCCTCCTCTGGCTTTTCCTAGGTGGGGAATCTGCCCCCTTGAGCCTGGCTCTGCCCTGAGGTCCTCCTCTGGCCTTTCCTAGGTAGGGAGTGTGCCCCCTTGAGTCTGGCTCTGCCCTGCGGTCCTCTCCGACCTCTTCTAGGTGGGGAGCCTGACTGCTTGATTCTGGCTCTGCCCTGAGGTACTCCTCCACCCTTTCCAACATGTGGAGCCTGGGTTGCCTGTGTGCCTGGGAATCTGTGGGCCTCAGAGTCTGCCCCCAGGAGCCTGTGTGCACAGAATCTGTGTGAGAATAAGAGGACAGCTGCCTGGATCAGGATTTAAACTAAACTACTACAAACTCAGCATCAAAGGTGGGAACCTGCTGCACTGTACAATGTGGGAGTCTGTGGCTGGGAGTGTGTGTGTCTGGGAGTCTGTGTGCCCGAGAGTCTGTGTACATGGGAATCTACGTGGAAACGAGGAGACAGCTGACTTTTAAGGCAACACAGTACCTGCCTACACAGCAATCAATCTCCACAGTAAAACACAGGTACCCTGTGAAAACACCAATACCAACCACTCTGAAAGTGCACAAGGGCCTTTGGTAACCAAGGAATAGGGCACCAACCTCTTCAAAAGCATCACATAAACAACAGAACACCACATCAATGCTAATAAGTAAATAAGAAAGACAAACCACAGCAACAGATCTCATTACACTCATAAAAGAATCTGATGTGGATCTGCCACAAAAACAAATTCTTTGAAGACTGATAGGAGAAATAAAAGAGATGAAGGAAGCTACACAAACAAAGGATGCAATAATAGAGGGCATGAAGGTCACAATAGAAGGGATGAAGTCCACAATAAAGGGAATGAGGATTGAGCATCAGAGGGAAATACAGGAGTTAACAGGGGAAATAGCAGAAGCTGCATGCAGGGTTGTGGATCTCATGAACAGATAAGATGAGGCTGAGACTCCTATCAGTGACCTTGAAGACAATTAGGCTGACCTCAATAAATGGAAAGACAATCAAACAAGATAATAAAAGAGGCAGAGGAAAACCTGAGATCGATGAGTGATGCTATGAAAAGGAACAACATCCGTATCATTGGCCTACCAGAACAAGACATGGTGAGGAAATCAACAGCTAATTTAACAAGGGAATTTCTGAAAGAAAACTTTCCCAACCTAATGAATGAGAACCAGCCTATCATACAGGAAGCAGAGAGGACACCGAGTAGACTAGACCCCAGGAAGAACTCACCAAGGCATAAAATAGTTAAATTATCCAACTTCGAGGAAAAAGCAAAAATCCTGAGAGAAGCAAGAGAAAAGAGGATGGTCACATATAAGGGTTCTCAGGTAAGAATATGTGCAAATCTATCAACGGAAACCATGAAGAGGAGAAGAAAGTGGACCAATAGCTTTCAGAAGTTGAAGGGAAAAAAACACTTGCCCTAAAATTCTTTACCCTGCAAAGCTATCTATAAAGATAGATGAGGAAATAGGGTCTTCCAAGATAAGGAAAAACTTAAAGAATGTGCTGTGAGACACCCAACCCTGAGGAAAATCCTTGCTGACTCACTATGGCCATAAGACCAACACCCACCAAGCACAAACAGGAGAACATCCTATACTCCAACCTCATCCGAGAGCCAACAGACTAACCCCAATCACCAAGAACATACGGCCACAGGTAGAAAACATAGCAATAAAGAAGCCCCCAATGAAAACACAACAGAGCACTGAAAAGGGGAATAAGAAAACACACACACCAAAAAACCACAAAAGGCCAGCAATAAACCCACTATAGATTGGAATAATAACTCTAAATATCAATGGCCTGAACTCCATCATTAAAATAAAAAGGTTGGCTGACTGGCTTGGAAAACATAATGCATCAATCTGTTGCCTGCAGGAAACACACATTAAGCTCGCAGACAAGGATAAACTAAGAATAAAAGGCTTGAAAGAGGATATATCAAGCTAATGGTGAACCAAAAAAAGCAGGGTCGCAATCCTAATCTCAGATTAAACAGATCTCAAGTTTCAAGCCATAAAAAGAGACAAGGAGGGGCACTTTATAATGCTCAAGGGAACACTTCACCAGGAACCAGTAAGCATAAGAAATATATATGTGCCAAATGAGAGACCCGCAAAATTGGTCAAGCAGGCTCTTCCAAACATGAAAGAAGATATTACAGACTCAAAAATTATCGTTTGAGACTTTAACACGTCACTATCTGAGAAAGACAGATCCTTGGGAAAGAAACTCGGCAAAGAGGCTATAGAACTAAGTGCCACAATAAGATGACTAGATTTGATAGGCATATTCAGGGCCTTCCATCCAAACACAAAAATTACACATTCTTCTCAAGTCCACAAGGCACATTTTCAAAAATTGACACATGCTGGGACACAAGTCAAGCATAAGTAAATTCAAACACATAGAGATCATACAGACATCCTTCTATGACCACCATGCCATAAAGTTGGAGATTAATAAAAGGACCAGAAGTAAAACAAGGGCAAACAGTTGGTGGATGAATAACGAAGTTCTGCAGCATGAATGGGTAATGACCCAGATTAGAAGGAACATCAAAGCATATCTAGAAATAAATGAGAATGAAAATATTTCATATCAAAACCTCTGGGATACTGCGAAGGCGGTTATCAGAGATAGTCTGATTACAATAGGAGCATATATGAAAAAAGAAGAGAGTCATATGGCAGACACGCTCTCACAAAAACTTCAGCAACTAGAACAGAGCCAGCAAAATAATCTCTCCAACAGTAAAAGGAAATACACAATAAAAATTAGGGCAGAGTTGAACCACTGGGAAGACAGAAAAACAATGCAAAAGATTAATAGAGCAAAAAGTTGGTTCTTTGAAAGGATCAATAAAATTGACAGGCCACCGGCAAACCTGACCAAAGAAAAGAAAGAACAAGCAACAATAGACAGGATGATGAATGAAATGGGAGAAATCCCAACAGACCCTAATGAAATTAGAAGGATTATCACAAAGTACTATGAAAATCTGTACTCCAACAAGCTCAACAATCTGGAAGACATGGACAAATACCTGGAAAAACAATCCCTCCCTAGACTGTCCCAGATACAGGTCGAGAAACTAAACAAACACATAACAAGAAAAGAGATAGATATGGTTATCAGGAATATGCATACAATAAGCTCCTGGGCCAGACGGCTTCACTGGGGAATTCCATAAGGCCTTCAGGGAGAAGCTAGCACCAGTTCTCCACAAAGTTTTCCAGAGTATAGAAATGGATGGAAAACTCCCAACTCATTTTATGAAGCCAGTGTAACTTTGATACCCAAACAGAGAAGGGATTACACGGAAGAGAACCATAGACCAATATCTCTAATGAACATAGATACAAAAATTTTCAACATGATACTGGCCAATAGAATACAAAAATATACAAAAAGCATAATCCACCAGGACTAGGTAGGATTCATCCCAAAAATGCAGGAATGGTTTAACATCCATAAATCCATCAATATTATACATCATATTGATAGGATGACGTACAAGAACCATATGATAATATCTATAGATGCAGAGAAAGCATTTGACAACATCCAGCACCCTTTCCTAATTAAGACGCTCAGACAGATAGGAATAGAAGGACAGTTCCTCAAGTTAATACAAGCTATCTATGGGAAGCCAACAGCTAACATAATAGTCAATGGAGTAAAGACTAAATCAATCCCACTGAAAAGGGGACTAGACAAGGATGCCCCTTATCTCCACTGCTATTCAATATAGTACTGGAGGTCTTAGCAAATAACATAAGACAATGGAAAGACATCTAAGGTATCCACATGGGAGAGGAGGAGGTCAAATTATCATTATTCGCTGATGACATGATCCTGTACATCGCAAATCCCAAGAGCTCCACAACCAGAGTGCTATCAGCGATAGAGGAATATGGAAGAGTGGCAGGATACAAGATCAACAAACGGAAGTCGATTGGTCTGCTCTACATATCTGACAGAAGAGATCAAGAAAGCAGTTCCATTCACAATAGCCAAGAATAAATTGAAGTACCTAGGGATATAATTAACCAAACAAACAAAAGACCTATACAAGGAAAGCTACAAAATCCTACTATAGGAAATGAAAAATGACCTCCACAAATGGAGGAACATCCCATGGTCATGGATTAGGAGACTCAATATAATAGAGATGTCTATCCTACCCAGGATACTTTATAAGTTCAATGCTATCCCAATCCAAATACCAACAACCTTCTTCAGAGAACTGGAAAAACTGACCACCAATTTCATATGGAGAGGGAAAAAGCCCAGAATTAGCAGGGATCTCCTCAAGGATAAGAACAGTGTTGGAGGGCTGGCTTTACCTGACTTTCACACTTACTACAAAGCCTCAGTGGTCAAAACAGCATGGTACTCGCATAATGACAGCTCCTCTCTCTACTATTGTATCTTCTCCAGTCCATCTGGATTTGTAAGGTACAGTTGGGACCATGATGCTTGGGGGTAGGAAGGTTTCAGGAACTAGAAGAAACCTGTATGCATCATCACTGCCCTGTTGCACCTTGACTGGTCTGTCTCCTCCCCTTGCCTCCCCTGTACAAAGCCACAGTGGTCAAAACAGCGTGGTACTGACTTAATGACAGATGCACAGATCAATGGAAAGAATAGAAAACCCAGAAATAAAGCCATTAGCATATAGACAACTGATTTTCTACAAGGGCCCCAAAAGCATCAAGTTGGAGGGTGATGCCCTATTTAACAAATGGTGCTGGAGACAATGGCAATCCACATGCAGAAAAATGAAACAGGATCTCTGCCTCACCCCATGTACTAAGAACAAACTCAAGGCCCAACATCATCACTGAAGTAAATTGGGTGCATAAACAAATGTGGTGAAGAAAGCTGATGGTGCCCAGCCATCAAAGGATATATCGTCTGGGGTCTTAAAAGCCTAAAAATAAACAATAGACCATCTACTTGAGAAGAGAACAGACCCACACAGAAGAAGCACAACAGCCAGCTTGGCCACATGGTGGTGAAACGTCTAGGCAATAGACATCAAACGGTGTGGGGGGGGGGCACATATCACTGTATGCACACATCCCCAAGATGCCCACCGAGGACATGTGGGAGCATGAGCAAGAGTGGTGAAGAAAGCTGATGATGCCCAGCTATCAAAAGATATAGCATCTGGGGTCTTAAAGGCTTGAGCATAAACAAGCAGCCATCTAGCTCAGGAGCAACAAAACCCACCATAAAAGAAACTCACTTGCCTGTGTAATCATGAGGTGCTGAAATAATCAGGCATCAGGCATCAAAGAACAACAATCAAAATCAATGGACCAATTAACTCCCGATATCGCTGAAGACAAATGGATGCAGAGGCAGAATAGAAGAAATGATGGTGCCCAGCACCAAATGATTGAATGTCTAGTCTCAAAGACTTGAAGATAACTGAGTCACCATTCATCAGAGAGAGCAAAGTCCACATGGAAGAAACCCACTAACAAGTGTGATCAAGAGGGGCGAAAGGGAGCAGGTATCGAGCATCAAAGAACAGGCATCACTTCATTACGAGTGAGGGGAAGAACAGGGTGGGGACCTAAGGCCCACTGGTGGGTAAATGGTCACCCCTTTACAGGGGAGTCACAGGGAGGAGACAGACTAGTCAAAGTGCAGCCGGGCAGTGATGATGCATACAAGTTTCCTCTAGTTCCTGAGGTCTTCCACCCCCCAACCATTATGGTCCCAACTCTACCTTGTGAATCCAGATGCACTGGGTGCATAAGCAAATGTGGTGAAGAAAGCTGATGGGGCCCAGCCATCAAAGGATATATCATCTGGGGTCTTAAAAGCCTAAAGATAAACAACAGACCAGCTACTTGAGAAGAGACCACACCCACACGGAAGAAGGAGATATGGGGGAATCAGGATGGATGAGCCCCTTCGGGCCAGTGGTTAGATTGGAACTACTGGATGGATGGAGAGAAGGTGGGGTAGAGAGTCGGAACCAACTGCAAGGATCTACATATAACCTCCTTTCTGGAGGACGGGCACCAGGGGAGTGGGCTGAGGGAGGTGTCAGGCAGGGTAAAATACGACACAACAATGATAATGTATAAAGTATTGTGGGTTAGTGGGGAAGAGAGAACAGGGTAAGACGGGAGGGGTTGGAAAAGCCTATACCAAGGGCTCAAGGGAAAAGGCGGATGTTTGGAGAATGATGACGGCAGCAGACATGAGAATGTGCTTGGCACAATATATTTATTTATGTATTGGAAAAACGATGTACAAGCCCCTAATAAAATGATTTTTAATTTTAAAAAAAGAAAGAAAGAAAAAAATAGAATTCTCAAGTCTGAAGTTAGAGGGTATCTTTTATGCTACCTTTGTTTTTTAAAAAGCCCACATACTATTAATAGTGTAAAAGTATATCCTCAATATGACATTTTAGAATCCAAATCAATATAATATATTTATTTCCTCAATTCAGTAGTTAATTAAGCTTTTACAGTACTTTATTTCTTGAAAGGAACCTTTATATTATTTTTAATAAAGACTACTTTCCTTGTCTTTGAAAAAAAAAAGTAAATTGAGAAAAAAATTGAAAGAAGTCACCCAATATAAAATACAATCACCCCAGAAAAAAAATAATAGCTTAGTAATGTTGCATAAGAGAAAACTAAATCACATTTGAAAAGCATGAAAATTCATAAAGCTCTTCCAGAGCATTAATCTGTTATCAAACAAGCTCAAGTATAATAGGCATACACTGTGATGCCATCCAGGCAATTTAGTCTGAGAAAACAGATGACTCAAATTAAGAATATATTTAAACAATAATATAGATTCTTGCACTTACATGAAATACTTTAAATAAATATTTAACAAAAATTCAAGCTTTTACAAAATGTCCTTTAAGATGCTATTTTTAAATATATATTTAAAAGTTTTAAACAATTGCCATTTGACTTTTTTGGTTGAGCTATTCTTCTAAGGCATTTTATGTTCTTTTAAAATACAATTTAATTGTGCAAAACAGTAGCAGAAATATAAATTTTAAAATAGTCGGTATTTAGTTTACTAAGTATTTAGTTCACTAAGTATAAAATTTAGTTTACTAAGTACTTGGTATTTAGTTTACTAAGTATTGCTTACCAGGACAGACATAAAATAAGAATTTTCTAAATGTAAATATATTTGCTGAAATCCAGATATAAAGTCTCACAACAGGCTGGTTGGCATAAACTTCTTATTAAGGCCATGTGCAGCTGGAAACCTGCATTAGACAGTGTGCAAATGAAAATAATTATAAACACTTGCTGTATTTTGTTATATGACTGGCACTTAAATTTTAGGGTATTTCTCCCTGTATTTGTTTACTATTAACAAGAACTCTGTATTACAACTCACAGTGACCATATAGGACAGGCTAGAACTGCTTCTGTGAGCTTCCAAGATTGAAATTCTTTACAAGAGTAGAAAGCCTCATCTGACTCCTGTGGTCTTGAACTGCTGACCTTGTGATTAACAGCCCAATGTATAACAGCTACAACACCAGGACCCACTATGAGAATTTATTCCATGTCCATTTCAGCTTGTGGTGGCCGCCTGTAATCCTTGGCTAACTTTGGTTTGTAAACTCATCACCCCAAACTCTGCTATTTCATCACATTGTGTTCCCACTGTCAGATTGACCCTGCTTCTCTTTTTATAAGGAATTTTTAAGGCCCAGCCTACTCGAGTATATCTTAATTTTAACTATTTCCATCTCTTCTGCCCGAGTACTACTTCCAAAAAAATTCATCATTGAGATTCTGGAAAGGATATGGATTTTGAGAGGACACTATCAATGCAGGACAAACTCTACAAACTCAGTATGATTTATGATGCTTTTTTAGAGGTGGACACACAGAAAAGTTGGAGGAAATCTTGCTAAAACTCTCAGATAGAAAAATTTTCCCAATAAATTACAGCATAGGATTGTGGCGTTTTTATTTATTTCAGTAATATCACACTCACCATTTTTAATCAACAGGTTTTTAAATTGTCCCCCACCTTATCTGTTCAACATTCTCTAATTAGATAACTTCAGTTCCAGCCAAGTTAACTATAATTACCTAGAAGAAAGAATTATGAAGTATGAAGAGAATTAAGTAGAGACAAGAAACTGAACCCGATCTGATTTTCAATATTTTCTGTATTTTTGTTTGTTAATATTAGGATGTATCTCAGAGCTGTTGCATAAGTGTCACTCTTCTGAAGTTGTGTTATATGTTTGTGTTTTGATACGTGAAATCCAGGATTGATGAAGCTATAGGGACAACAAGTAAATAAGTGTTTCGAGGAGGGGGAGTACATCAGGGGGTGATAAAGGAGAGATGATGTCAGGGAGTTCAGAAAGAACAAGAATGTTTGGAAACTGATTGTGGTAGCAATTGCACAATTCTGCTTGATGGGATTGAACGATAGAATTATACAATATATGGATTAAGTCCCAACTGATAACATCTTGTTAAAAAAAAAAGAAGATATTCCTCAATTTAATTTGAGAACCACTTTAGGTCTTTCTTAGAATTATTAGAGTCACTACCTCAGAGAATTTTTTACAAGTAAGGTTTAGTGAAGTGAGTAACAAATCTCTTTTAAGATTACTGTTAGAAGATGTTTTATGGTGCAAAGATTAAGAATTAATCAATAAAATGCTGCTTCAGAATAAAAGTTTATTTTCTATTCTCTTTGTATATTCTTAAATTGGTTGATTTAAAATCTGCAAACAAATAGTCTAACAATTTATCTAGCTAGATAAGCCATCCCCTTTTGCTTGTCACAGTTTTCTGAGATTTCAGCACAAATTCCAACAAGTATCCTATACACTCATATTCCCACCAGCAGGCTTTTGAGACTCTTATTACCATTCTTCAGGCTGCTCTGTTCACTTGTGAGTCTCTTGTCTGAACCTCTCCACTCATGTGAAAGATGACATAGGTGCATCAAAAGTCCTAAGCATGTGCTCTGGTATTTCAGAAAAGCTCTCCAGTCTCTGCCTCCTATTTATTATTCCAAGCTTTGGTGCATTAGCCCATGAGTCAAGTTTCCATCCTTTGTCTAATGAGAGACTGGTTTTACAATGATCCAGAAATCTAGACTCAAAAGCCCGCTTCAATTCAAATTCTGCTCTCACCACTTGCTACAAGTTCAATATTTTGTAGGGTCTTTTAGGACTTTGAATCTCAGTCTCTTCATTTGTAGAAATGGGAAAATAATAAAGATCATATATATAATTCCAAGCGCTGTGTGGGAACTAAATGGGTGCATGCACCCTGGACACTAACAACAAAGCATACCTGGTACAAAATCTCCTCACCGTCCACGTCCTCAGATCACACACCTCAGTTGGTCTGAGCTATCTGCCCTCCTCTCCTGGCCTCTAGTAAGACTGACCTTGACTCTGCACATGTTACTGACAGGACAGTTTCAACTCTTGACCAAGGCAATATTTCATTTATCCAAATACTACCCATGCATTCAGGAACCAGGTTAAGTTCAACCTCTTTCATGAAAACATTACTGAATTGGGCCTTTTCCTTTAGGATTTATTCATTTTTAGCAAGCATACACTATTTTTTCTGTAACTCATTCCCAGTATCCAACATCTTAGGCAAGCACAATTTGAAATATTCTGCGAGTTGACTGCATAACAGTTCTCCTCTTCTTCATTGCTAATAAAATCCCATATTGTTCTGGGCAGAAATTATGATTGAGTTAATTCTAGCAGTCCCTTTCCCATATCTAAGATAATCCTTTAAATACATGGGGTATCTAGTTAATGAGACGAGCAAAAAAATCTATTTTTGAATATTCTAGAAATGTTTTCCGCTGGTAAAAAGATAGCTTTTCATGGCCTACATGCTTCTATGTTAAATGTGGATTTGTGAAAACATGATGCTTAAAGCAGTGGCACATTTAAGGTCTCATGCTAAGGATGACAGAGAAGAAATAGGGTATGATCCTATTTCTAGGTTACATGACAATATGAGTTAATCTACCATTCCAAAATATAAATTCCCAGGTATCTCTTTATATATTCAGAGTCTGAGCCATGCCAGGTAGCCTATTAATTACAATAAATACACACTGGAGGACATAATGACCTTTTAAAGCTATAAATGACTATAGAACCTTGAGGAATAAGCTAGTTGGTCTTATTTTTTCTGTATCACCTAGGTTCTAGTTCAGTGTCCAAACCAAAAGCAAGCAAACAAAAGCCAAATCTTTTGCCCTTGAGTCCATGTGTTACCGAAGAGAACTATTCTATAGGCTTTTCTTGCCTGTAATCGTTAGAACATATCACCCACGATTTTCTTTCATGGTCCCACAGGTCAGTTTGTAATGACATTTTGCCTCATCCTTCTCCCCCAGGGTGGCTGGTGAGTTTGAACCATCAAACTTACAGTTAGCAATCTACTGCCCTGCCCATTGTAACACTAGAGACCCAGTATTTATTATGGGATTGTTAGATAAAGTTGAATTTATTTTCTACATTCATAAAATGTTGCCTTCATTTAATTTGTGCATTAAACATTCTTACCTGAAATGTTTCAAATTCAATAAAACTAAGTTATTAATAAAGCACCAAGTTTATCCTTTCCACACTCATGAGGGAGGCACACTTGGCTTCTCTAACCCCCAAATTTAATAAAGTCTTTATTCTTTTGAAAGAAAAAATACTTTTCAGCTCAAACATTAAATGCTTACAATTTTTTTTAAGTTAACCAATAAAAAAACACTGACCGAAAGACTTTTGGTTTAGAGCTCATTCACAGAGTTAAGCTCTATTAACAGTGAGAACAATTACTCTCCATGCACATTTTTATTCCCATTGCATTTTTGTTGTTGCTATTTTCCATCTAGCAAATGAGTGATTTCTTCAAATCTTATTATATGTGAAAGACTATAATTCAATTATGTTATTCCAATTTTGATAGCTTCTGTTTTAGATTTTATATTCACTGTTTTTGAATTTTAACAGTTTCATTAACCTGTAACTCATATAGCATACAATTCAATAGTTTAGAAGCATCAATAAGAATTGTATAATAAAGCGGAGGGGCAAGATGGCGACTAGGGAGAGCTCCATGGAGATGGAGACCAGTGAGTGGGGAGATTTAGGGACCAAGGAGGAGTATCAAGGATGTCAGTAGAGCCCAGAGACAGCCCAGAGCACTTCTCTAAACCAGAACCTGACTTCAAAGCCATCACCTATACTCCCTGTGAACTCCAGAGGTCTCAGGCCCAAGAGCTACCTCATTTGTGGTGCTCCAGGCACCTCTCCACCTCAACCAGTGCCATAGGCCAGCCAGGCATATGTCAGAGGCTTCCACCCTGTCTCAGCACCCACCCAGATCTATCAGTCAGACACCTCAACACACACACACACCACACACATACACAGAGGTCCCCTATCCAATGCAATGCTCTGGCCCTCCCAAGAGTCCAACGCAAGTCAAGCAGAAGCTTATGCAGTTTCAGCTTAGGAACCCAACCAAGTCTTCTGGGCATTCCCACTGCACTCCCCATTCTGCCTTCTCGCTCTGCAATCTCCCCCTGTGCTCTGAGCAGTGGATCTATGAGATAACAGAAGTAAAGGGGCCTTCCTCCCCATGTGCCTACCTGTCAAAAGTGCCCCTAGTCAGGAACAGATCATCCAATCCCCACCCCATGCCCAAACTAAGTGGCTCTGGCCGTGGGCCAACCATTTTCAATCAGACTGCCCCGACAGATGCCTGAGGGTGGTTGGAGCACAAATCATAGGCCTAGTGAGTGAGAAACCCCAGCAGGAAAAAGTTGAAATACAACCCCTCAAGGTAGTGAATACAGGCAGTCTACAGGAACACAAACATCAACCTCCCAAAGAGAAAGCCCAGGGTTCTGTGACTTCTGGTAAAATCGCACCTAGGTCCTATAAATAAACACATACACACACAAAAAGGCAGCCAGCTGCTTCCACTGCTTCAACAAGAGAAGAGAAACAAAATCCAATGCTAGAGAATGACCTGGACCTAACAGCAGTCATAGAAAAGGCAGATGTTGACCTCCCACAGAAAGAAATCTTCAGAATGCTGCTTGGAGTCATACAATAGAGGAGTGAAGCATTACAGGAAAAGGATAAAATGGCAGAAGAGATAGAGACCATGCACCAAAGGCAACCACAGAGCTAAGGGATGAGATAGGAAAAACTAATAGCAAACTCACAGACTTGGCACGGTGAATGGAGGAGACAGAGAGCTATACCAGTGACCTAAAGGACTCACAAGCAGAGATTAATAAACATAAGAAAAAACTAAAAAGTCCATCAGAGAAGCTGAAGAAACTCTCAGAGCTAGGTCTGATGTTATGAGTATGAACAGCTTCAGAATAATTGAATTACTGGGGGGAAACACATCAGGGAAATTGACATAGAAAATCGGGATGGAATTCTTGTAAGAAAACTTCGCTAGCTTAATGAATGAAAACCAGGCAACCATCCAGGAGGCCGAAAGAACACAATATCTACTGAGTCCTAAGAAGAAGTCACCAAGACATATAGTTGTTAAACTATCCAACTTTGAGGAAAAGGAGAAAATTACAAGAGCAACTGAGGAAAAACAATCAGTCACATATAAAGGCAAGGAGATAAGATTACATTCAGACCTATTAGTGGACACTATGAAGTAGGGGAGAGAGTGGAGCAGCATATTCCAAAAACTGCAGGAAAACAACATAAACCCAAGAATACTCTATCCAGATAAATTATCTATCAAGGTTGATGGAGAACTGAGTCTTCATGGACAAGGAAAAACTCAAAAAATAGACTAAAAGAAACCTAGAACTACAAAAGATCTTTGCCAACCCAGTATGGGCAGAAGAACAATACTCACCAAGCACATATAAGAGACCACCACACTGGACAACTCTACAGAGACCAGCAAAGGGAAAACAGTCCCCAAAATAACACTGGCTCAACGATGGAAATAAAACAACAATGAACCACAAACACACACCTGCACAACCCCACGGAAAAGAAATAGCGGTAGAAAAACAGCCAACACAAGAGGGATGAAATGACATCACAGAGTCCACAGATAGATATGATAACCCTGAATATCAATAAAATGAACTCGGGCCTTAAGAGACATTGGCTAGGGCTGAGCCCCGGTGGCGTAGTGGTTGTGCACAGGACTGCGGCCCTCTGGGACTGAGGTTCAATTCCAGCAGTGGGGCTGGGCCTCCTACTCCCACCACCGGAGAGCAGTGATGCCCCAAACAAACAAACAAAAAAAAAGAGACAGTGGCTAACAGACTGGTTTAGAAAACATAATCCCGTGATCTACTACCAATCGAAATCACATCTCAAGATTACAGACAAAAATAGGTTGAGAATCAAAGACTGGAGAAAAACATACCAAGCAAATAGCAATTATAAAAAAGTAGGATTGCAATTCTAATCTTGGATAAAATTGATCTCAAAATGCAAACCATAAAAAGAGATAAGGTGAAACACTACATAAGACTCAAGACAACCATAGATCAAGAACCAGTAAGCTTTCTAAACATTTACTCACCAAAAAGCAATCAGTGGAATGTCAACTAAATGCTCCAAAAGATGAAAAGAAAAATAAATCATAGCCTCAACTGGTGACTTCTATACACTACTCTCTGAGAAAGATAGATCACTGGAAAAGAGAAACCCAAGAAGGAGGGTGAAGAACTAAACACTGCAATTAGATGATTCGACCTGACACATATTTACAGTTCTCTTCACCCATATAAACATTTCCACATTCTTTTCAATCCCACATGGCACATATTTGAAGATATTCCACATACTGTGGCATAAATTCAATCTGCATAAATTTAAGTAACATTGATATCATATAGACCTCTCTCTCTCTGACCACTCTGCCCCAAGGAGGAAGATGAAACAAGGGCAAACAAATGGAGGATGAATAACTCTCAATCACAAAAGGAGGATGCATTGGCCCAGATCAGAGAGGAAATTAGAAAATTTCTAGAAACCAATGAGAATGAGAAAACAATACTCCAAAACTTATGGGACACAGCAAAGACAGTCATCAGAGGAAGTGTCAAAATAATATGTGCACACATGAAAAAGATGGAGAGACTTATGATTGATATGCTGGCACAACATTTACAGCAACTACAGCAAAGTCAGCAGGACAATCATGCTAGTAACAAAAGAAAAGAAATAATAAAAATCAGAGCTGAGGTTCAGAAGAGGGAAAAGAAGAAAACTATGGAAAAAATAATGCTTTCAAAAGTTGACTCTTCAAAAGGATAAACAGATTTGACAGAAAAAGAAACAAATTTCAAGTAGCAAGGAAGAGGGATGAACAAGAACACAATACAACAGGCTCTAATGAAATTGAAAGGATAATTACACAGTACTAGAAAGGAATCCAACAATTCAAGGAATTCAACAACTTGGAAGACATGGACAGATTCTTGGAAAAACAATCCCTCCCTACACTATCTCCTGTAGATGTCAAAAATCTCAACAGACCCATATCAAAAGAAAAAATAGACAAGGTTATCAAGGGAATACCAACAAAAAAAAAAATTCCCTGGACCGTTTTGCCTTACAGGAGAATTCTATCAAGGCTTCAGGGAAGTACTGACATTACTCCTACCCAAACTCTTTCAAAACATCTAGAAAGATGGCAAACTCCCAAATTTATTCTATGAAGCTAGTATATATAATTCTATAATTCTGATACCAAAACTAGGCAAGGATACCACAAGAATTAAGAACTTCAGACCAATTGAGCATTGATGCAAAAATCTTTAACAAAATATTGGTTAACAGAATGCAAAAATATATAAACCAAATAATTCACCATGACCAAATGAGATTCATACCAGGGCTGCAGGAATAATTCAACATATGAAAGACCATAAGCATATTCACCACACACTGAAATGAAAAATTATAAGAACAATATGATAATATCAGTAGATGTGAAAAAGGCATTCAACCACATCCAACACCAATTCATTTTTTTTCACCAATTCCTTTTTAACACACTCATAAAGAAAAAAGTGAAAGGGAAATTCCTCAAGATAATACAAGTTATATATGAAAAAAAAACACAGTCAATGTAGTAGTCAATGGAGAAAAGATGAGAACAATCCTTCTGAAAAGGGAGATCAAAGAAGGATGTCTCTTGTCCCCACTACTACTTAACATTATACTGGAGGAGGTCCTAGTTAACAGTTTAAAGCAAAAGCAAAGAAAAGACATCAAAGATATTTACATAGGAAAGTAAGAAGGGAAACTATTGTTATTTGCAAATGATATTATTTTATATATGGGAAGTCCACAAGAGGAGTACTGGAAGCAATAGAGAAATATGGCAGAATGACAAGATAAAAGATCAACAAACAAGTCTATTGGCCTACTCTACAAATCGTACAAGACTACAGAAGAGGAGATCAAAAAGATGGGGCCCTTCACAATAGCCAAACACAAATTGAAATATCAAGGGATATACCTGACTAGAAAAACAAACCATCTGTATGAGGTTTGTTAAAACCTACAGAGCCCTGTTAAAATAAACCCGGGGTGACCTCAACAAATGGAAGGATATCCCATGAAGTTTCAATATAGTAAAGATGCTCGTTCTGGCAGGCCCCATATAATTCAATGCAATCTTGATCCAAATACCATCATCTCTCTTCAAAGAATTGAAAAAACTGATTACTAACTTCATATGGAGAGGGAAGAAACCCAGAATTAGCCAAAAACTCCTCAAGAAGATGAACAAAGTGGGAGGACTTGTTTTACCTATCCTTAGTACTGTTATACAGTCACGGTTGTCAAAACATTGTGGTATTGGTATAAAGATAAATACTCAGGCCAATGGGAGAGAATTAAAAACCCAGAAAGAAAGCTATCAACATACAGACAACTGATGTTCAAGAAGGATCCAAAAAATATCAAATGGTAGCAAATACCCTCTCCAAAAGTGGTGTTAGGGAAAAAATGGATCTATATCTGCAGAAAATGAAGCAAGCCTCACTCCATGAACAAGAATAAACTCAAGGTGGATCACAGACATTGAGGAAACTTTTAGGATCCCAAAGTTTTAGGACCATCAATGAGGGAGTGAAAGCAAATCAGGTATCAGGCATCAAAGACCCAGAAAAAAAAGTCATGTCAATGTGAATGTGGCAGGCAGTGCAGAGTGAAAATCCAAAGCCAATCTGTAAGCAATTGGACATACCCTTACAGAAGGGTGGCGGGGCGCATACGGGCCAGTTATGGTGCAGTATAGCACTGATAAAACATATAGCTTTCCTCTAGTTCTTTAATGCTTCCTCCCCCCACTATCATGACCTAATTCAACTATACAAATCTGACTAGACCACAGCATGTACATAGGTACAGTTAAGAGCTAGAAACATAGTGAGTCCAGGACATATAAACCCCTTGGGTCCAATATTAGGAGCAGCGATACCAGAAGGGAAAGAGGAAGGCGAGGGGAGCAAGGGGGAACCAATCACAATGATCTAGCTATAACCCTCTCTCAGGGGGTATGGACTATAGAAAAGTGGGTAAAGGGAGACATTGGTCAGTGCAAGATATGAAAAAAATAATAATGATTTACAAATTATCAAGGGTTCATGAGAGAGGGAGGATGAGTAAGGGAGGGGGGAAAATGAGAAGCTGATGCCAAGAACTCAAGTACAAAGAAAATGTTTTGAAAATGATTATGACAACAAATGTAGAAATGTGCTTGACACAATGGGTGGATGGATTGTGATAAGAGTTGTATGAGCCCCAATAAAATGATTTATTTTTTTAAAAAGAAGAATTTTGCAATCACCCCCACAGTCCATTTTAGGATACAATCCACTTTATTTTTTCTTTTACTTATTATGAGTTCCCAACTTCCCTTCAAGCTTTCTGTCATAACATTAATAAACTATATTAATATAGTTACTGTCTCGATAAATTTATCTATCTGAGATTTCATATACAGAAAAACATACCTGCTCCTTAAAAATAGCAAAATAGAGAAAAAGCTCAAAAAAGAAACAAAAATAATACAAACTAGAACAAATTTTAAATATTTCTATTATGTTTTGTCTTCCATTTTTTATCTAAGCAATCGTAGCTCACTCGTTTCTTGTTCTTTCCAGTGCCCTTCTTGAACCCTTACATATCTGCTGTCAATTTGTTGTTTAACTTAAGAAAACTGATTTTGGCTATCATTTTTCTGAGTTATGTTATGAATTGGACTGTCTTTCCCATACCTGCAAATGTGACATTGTTCCAAAACAATTTCTTTCTTTGAATATGTTAACAGCAAGCTCAGACCAGAGTATGAGAACAGATCTAGGCATTTCTCTTATTTATTGATTTATAAGTTCACTGTGAGCCATAACAGACTTGTGAAAACTAACAATAATAACACCACTTGGTGTCAATGAAGTTACGCATTCATATTCAGTTACGTTTCATCTACCCCACCCTTATACTGCAAGCCTGCCCCAGATTCTTTTGAGGCAAAATTCAGAATACCATGGTATTTAGTCTATGGACATCACTTTGCAGTTTCTTTACATGTTTTCTTCTACATATACTTTAGAATTCCTTAAGTTCTCTTTATATTTTAAAAAGTTTAAAATTAAATTATCCTTAAATTTGAAGATTTTGGAAATTTCACTTTTTTTAATAGTACTGAATCTTCCTATCCATGCACATGGTCTTTCTACCCATTTATTCAGTTATTTTGTCTTTCAATAGATATTTATTAATTTTCTCATAGTAGTATTGCACATTTTAGTAAGATTTTGCTGCAAATATGATCCTTATTATTTTTCCCTTATTATTTTTCTGAATTGCACTTTTAAATCCTATATTTTATGTTGTTATTGCTGGTAAGTAGCAATTTAGTGAATATTTATTGTTTACATTCTCTACAATCTTGTTGAACCCTGTAATTAATCTCAATGATTTACTGATTGATTCTCTTGAATCTCATATACAGATAATCATATCATCTGTAAGTAAATAATAGTTTTGCACTACATTTTCATTCTTCGTAACACTTATTATTGTTTCTGAATTATTCAGTGACTTGGAAATATCATGCATTATTTAATAATAATAACAGACAGCATTGCTTTATGCCTAATTTTCCATGGGTGATATATGTTTCTCTTCCTCCAAATAACTTTTCCTATCTAATTGTTTAACATTTTCTAACACTTCTATAGCCCCATGCTGTTTTCTATATGAGTTATCTTTGAAAGGAAATAACTTTGCTGAGCTGGCTCTTAAGATTACTGGGAAGAGGTTGAATTACCAAATGTTTGTAAATATTTTTACAACAGCAAAACATATTTTTAAAGGATTGGTCAGAGGAGGCAATGGAAGGGAGCCACAGAAAGCCTAGAACATTGATTTTGGTTAGTTAACTTTATTATCCTTCTAATACATTTGTTATCCCCCCCCCCATTCCCACCTCTCACCCACACACACCAGTAATGACACGTCTCCCTTCATTCTATATGTTGAGGTTCTCTATGTCAGAGCCTTTCTGATAGAAACTGATAATGATTCTGTCTTCTTCCTTCCATACTCAGCACATCATTCAGTCTTTTTTTAACTAAGAGCTAAATTATAAGCAAGGAAAATCCTATGTAGCATCACCTTCATTTTTAATTCCATGAGATTAATAGGATTCTTAATTTCCTCCTTCAGTGCCAAATGTACTCATCAAGATAAAGTCTGAATTGCAGGATAAAAGATTAGTACTCCTGTAGACAGACTAAATTGTGGTTGTGATTTGTGCCATCAAGTCAATTCTTACACATAGAGACTCCATAGGGTTTTCTAGTGTGAAATCTTTACAGGGGAGTACTTGCAATGAAGTAATTAAGTGCTTGGCTGCTAATTGAAAAGTCAGCAATTGGGGCTTGATCAAATGCAATGTAACCAAGAAGAATTACTGAAAGCCGAATGAAGGTAGAATGTGATAGTTGGGCAAGATGAAAGGACTAGGAGGCTAAGGACATTTATAAAGGTATGAATACAGGCATGTACATACATAAATGTATCTATATATAACAATAGTGACATATCGCTTTGTATATGTTTATATGTTAAGTACTAAGATAGCAGATTGACATTGGGCCTCTACTCAGCCTCAATGCAAGAACATGTTGTTCTAATAACCTGGCATTCTGTGATGCTTACCTTCCTGACATGATTGCTGAACACAAAATGTGTGCATAAGCAAATGTGATGAAGAAATCTGATGGTGTCTATCAAAAGATGTAGCATCATGGGTCTTAAAAGCTGGAGGACAATCAAGCAGCCATCTAACTGTGAAGCAACAAAGCCCACATTGAAGAACCAAACCAGCCTGTGTGATCATGTGGTGTCTACAAGATCAGGTATCAGGCATCAGAAGACCCCAAACAATCATCAATGAGAATAAGGTGAGACAGAGTAGAGACCCATATACTGGAGACAATTGGACATCCCCTCACAAAAGGGTAACAAGGAAGGCCAAGGAGTCAGCCAGAGTGCAATATAGCCTTGATGAAATACATATCAACCCTTCCAGTTCATTAGTGCTTCCTTCCCCCATTATCATGACTCCAATTCTACCTTACAAATCTAGCTAGGCCAGAGTATGTACACCGGAACAGATAAGAGCCTTAAACACATGGAATCCAGGACAGATAAAATGCTCAGGAACAATAATGGGAGTAGCAATATCATGAGGATAAGGGCAACATGACTGGGGGGTGGGGAGGGAGGAAACCGATCACAAAGATTGACTTATAACTCCCACTATCCAGGGTGACAAACAACATAAACATGGATGAAAGGAGACTGTATATGGTGTAAGATATGAAAGCAATAATATTTTATAATTTATCAAGTGTTCATGAGGGTAGGAGGGTGGGGAAGGGGGGAGAAGGAATGAGGAGCTGATACCAAGGGCACAAGTAGAAAGGAAATGTTTTGAAAAGGATGAACAAATGTGCTTAACAGAATGGATAGATGGATTGTTCAAAGAACTGAAAGAGTCGCCAATAAAATGATGTTAAATGTCAGCAATTCTACCCTGTGTGCTTAGATTTTGTGTCACTTTGGCAAGCTCTCACTCAGGTCACACCCTGGTGATACCTCCTTTGC
>PVJH01028091.1:0-27796 GCA_004026705.1 Nesogale talazaci
GGGTCAGGTGCCATCCTCACAAATCGTTCTGAGTCCATTGTCTCAGCCACGGGGTCCCTCCATCCTTCCCCTAGGGGAGCTTCCTCTTCTTTGCTCTCCTTCTTTACCAGCATGATGTCCTTTCCCAAGGAGTGGTAATAATATAATTACAGGTACCATAGGGTTAATATAAACATGTTTTAAAGGACTCTTATTTGCCATTGAAAGAAGCCCTGGTGGCACCGTGGTTATAGTGCTTGGCTCCTGACCAGAATGTCTGAACTGAACTTCTGACGGGTGTTTTTGCTGGGGAAAATGTGGCAATCTTCTTCTCTAATGATTTATAGTCTGAAAACCCGAGAAGGCAGCTCTTCTTCATCAGATAAAATTGGGATGAGTCAGAATCAGCCTGACAACTGTGGCTTTGGTATTAGATTACCACCACTGAAGTACAAGAGAGAGTCGACACATTCCCATGGCTTTCTGTGGTACAATGACTTCTTTTTCTCTTCCTTTTCATAGGGGCCCAAGTTGAATAAGAACAAAAAGGAACTCATTTGGGGTGGGGGTGGGGAAGAAAGAGACTCATGGTTATTCTTAACGAAATCTGTTTATCTCTGCCTTACAGACAAGAAAATTTGAGGCAAATTTGTGGCCACCTACAAACAACTATAAGGAATGTAACATTGAGCATTGTACTTTCCTAGATTTATTTTCCACTTTATCCTGTGGTGCTATGTAAGTTTGTTGTCAAGGATCACAGATTCCTTATTTATTGAAAGAGGTACCTAGATGTTATAAGAAACAAATCATAATTCTTACACTTTAAAAAATACTTTTCCAAGTCTTTCACATCACTTCATTTGGGCCTTACAACTATTTAGATATGTAAATATGAATTCCTCGATTTACCATTAAGAAAGTTAAGCTGCAGAGAGAGGTTAAATTACTAGACTTGTGTCACACAGCCAGGAGTTAATAGAATTTGAACTTGAACCTAGACTCTCTGCCCTCAAGGACCTGTTGAGCTTGGGTTACTTTGTTTGTTTTACTAAGGTAAGGAATCAAAAGGATAATTTTCAAATATCAGGTCTTATTTCTCATTGCACGGAACATTTCTGCAGGCATGTTTCAGGGGAAAGGAGAAGATACAAACATTTTTGCAGTCCTTTGTCAGAGGTGAATTTTGTAAAACTTGTATGCTTCTGTTCTTTTTCAACTCACTGAGCATGCTTTGACTTGTTGATGCTATAACTTTTGCATTAATTTAGATTGATTTAGTAGGAAGTATCTATATAATCAGATTACTACAATCAAGGAAATTTAACTCCCAATCATGTCTTAATTAAATCATCAAAATTCATTTCCACATTCTGAATGTAGCAATTTTAATAAATTGCTATGGATGCCAACATAATAACTTTAATCAATTGCTATACATTCCTAAATAATACCTATGGCATTTTAAAATATGAAGCCACCGATAATCTGTAGACACTTTGACTAAGTGTCTTCCTAAGGTGAATATCAGAATACCTTCCTAAGGTGAGCATTTATGCATGCAAACTGCATTTTCACCATCGGTAGCTTCCTGGTCTCTGGTGTTAGGAAATCTCATGCCGTCGAGCTGAGAGCCACCTTAGGCTTCAGGGACATTTCAGGGTTAGGAATTGTATTTCTCAATCAACTTGAATAGGGAGGGGTTGGAAGCTGTGCCTTCATTCCCCAGAGGCTTCCTGAATGCTACATGCAATCCTGTTGCCTAAATAGCTTCCCAGCCGGTTGGGTGGGTCATTTTGAAAGAACTCTTCAGCTGAAACCCAAGTCACTCATTGGCTCACATTACACTTTTGTCTTTGTACCGAAACTATGCTCAGTTGGTTTTCAACATTTAGGCTATCAAGACAGTTGTTGTTCTGAAAACTGTGACTTGATTTCTACAATATCCTGTCCAACCTGTCCTTACTCCATTGGAAAATATTCTCCCAAAACATCTTTCCATACTGTTCACCAATAAGTGTGTCAAATTCTTTGACGAGAGAATGAAATATGTGAAAAACATACAGCTGTGCTACTTCATCGGAAGTGTTGGACCTACTGAGTAAGGTTTGGATTTGAAAAGAAAGGGTAACACATCCACCACTTGTCTGGCAGTCTTGAGTGCTGCTGTGTTGCTCAAGGTAGGCCGCCAGTATTTCAAAGACCACTGTGGTGACCCCAGGGGGACAGGTTTCACTGGGCCTTCCAGAATGAAATAGACTAGGAAGACAGACCTGGCAATCTATTGCTTTAAAAAAGGGAGGGGCATTGAAAGTCTTCTGGATAGCAGCAAAGGACGCATCCCATGCCCAAAATTGAGTGTTTGGGCTTGGAAGGCAGTCAAAATGTCACTGGGGAAGAGCTGCCTCACCAAGTAGAGACCACCTGGCTGATATGGATGGGATTCACCTTTCATTTATGGAGGTGGCATGTCTCAAACTGAGAAAGAATTGTTGTAAATGTCCATTCACAATTGGAATGTGAAACATATTAAATATGAATCTAGAGCAGCAATGGCATCACTAGAAAGAAAAAATGGAGACGCTCAATGTCCTCAGTCATAAGAAGGGCAGACATTGACTGTGGAACTCATCATCACTTGTCCACATGTAAGCTCAAGTTGAGGGTGAAGAAGACGAAAGCAATTCTGCAATAGTCAAAACACAAGCTTGAGTACACCCACTTGAATGCAAACACCACAGCAAGAACAGATTTGGTGCCTTACGTAGGCAGGACCAGAGGCTAGACTAGTTGTGGGATGTCATCAAGTAGAAATCAAAAGGCCATTAAAAACACAAGAAAGAAAGAAAAGACCAAAATGGATGTTAGAAGAGACTCTGAAACTTGCTCTTGCACATAGAAGTACTTAAACAAAAATGGGGGGGGGGGGGAATCATTCATTAAAAAAACTAACCAGAAAATGTCAAAGGAGAGCTCAGAAAGACCAAAAAATATTATCAAGAAATGTGCAGATGTCAATGCCTAACCGGGGTTGTGAGTGAAGTCATCACTCACTGGTGGGTGGGGTAGGGCTGTTTGAATAAGACCAAGACGGAACCGGAGACAGGTCTGGGCACTGTAGATGGTTCAGTCGCGTGCTACAGGTGTCAGTGAATAGATACTGGACGTCAGTCACCAACGATCATCTGAGTCAACACGACATGCTGGTTTGCATCCAGGAGTGCCTGCAGTTGAATCTGGCAAAGACGGAACGGTTGTGCTCAGTGGTTGCTTGTTGCCAGTCTATGGATTTGCCTTGTTTCTCCGGCCTTGATGAAAGTGACATTCTAAGCTAAGTTAGAACATGAATGCAATCAGAACTTTAAAATATTACAAGCAGGTTTTAAGAGGAAGGGTGTTGACAAAATCATCCCGGTGGACGAATTAGGAGAAGTTTCAGAACAATTGTGAATTTGTTCAGTGGTTCAAGAAGTTGACTGATGGCATAGACTAAGACCTTGGAGCTACCAGATAAGGTCAGGAAACAGTATTGACTCCTTGGCTTCTTGCTCTGAATAAACAAAAGAAACCTCTGAGCACTAGCAGTGCAGCCCCACAGAGACCCACGTCAACCCAGAGAACTGCTGCGTCCGCTAAAGCCGGCTCGGGTCTGGGCAAGACGATTCCTGGTGTGGGAGAACGGGATGACCAAGCTGCCAGATTGCGGTGGCGGCTCAATGCCCTAAAACTGGCTGTAGACGATTTAAGGAAGGAGAGAGGATTTCTACCTTGGGTTGCTGAGGAACATCGAATTGATTTCTCAGGAGAAAGAGGGGGGAAATGACCGGGTACCGCAAAAGATGTACTCTCCAGCACAAAGGAAGAGGCTCGGTGACACCTGATGGAGGGGCGTCTGGACCAGCAGAGCCCCATTTGAATTCTTCACTCTAAATCATGTGCTTCACTGTGAAATCCTCCCTTTTAGGATTCTTAGAGAACTCTCTGGCTTCTTTTCGTAAGCAAAAAGTACCTCTTCTTAAGTGCACTCTGCAGAAGTCTCCTCTTTTCCTTGGAAGTTTGAGTTAGGAGCTTTCTTCCTGGTGGCAGAGCAGGATTAGCCTCTAGGAGGCTCACCCAGACAGCAGAGGCTGCCCACTAGGCTCATCCATGCGTTTGCTGGAGACCCGGTCAGTGAAGACATCCAAAGACGGAACTGAAATTTAAGCGAATGGGACATCTCGGAAGAGAATGTGAAATAAATAAATAAATGATAAATAAATAATGCCTTCCGAGTATTTAACTATGCTTCCAAATTTCAAAATATAAAGTGCAACATGAGTGGAGAGTCTGTGTTTTGACATTGTTTAGGAAGGCGGCACCAGACTTTGGAACCTTTGTTTGGAATGTGCTGGTGCAATCTTGTGGGGTTGCTGGAATCCTGAGAGGATTGGCCCCACAGGCAAGTTAAGTTGAGAGTTTCTCCATGAAGCCGTTTACTATGAAGTCACAGAGTGGATGTCTGCCTGATAAACACCAAAATGCAGAGGCACTGGGGCCTGGATGAAGAGAGAAGGTGTGGATTGAGCCATTGGGTTTGAAGAGCTTGATGTCCTATGAGCCTTTCACCTCATGATCACCCCCAGTGATCCACCACATTGTAATGTTTTGTCTTCTTTGGGGGAAATGAGGTGTGTCCAGTTTCCCAACCTAATAAGCAATGCTTAGGGACCAGCCCATATCTGTGGGACTGGGGTTGGGGTTGGGTTCCATTTTGCTGTCTTTTAAGTTTATGTCTAACCCTGTTTCTCTTCTCTCTTCCCTGGTCCATTGTGGACTCCTCTTTGTTGGTGCCTTCAAGTTGTTCACTTAGAGTCCAAGTGTAGCGGGCAGGTGCGATGCTTCAAGTTCTCTCCGAACTTCGAGCAACAGGAGTGATCCATGAAGGCCCTCCTCGCTCCCTTGGGCTCTGCAAGGCTTGGTACCAAAAAGAACAGAGCAATGTCCAACCGTTTCAGGAGAAATCTTATGATCAAGAAGTCATGTAATGAAGGAAGACATCCAAACCACACTAAAGGTTTTGGTATTAACCAAGTCTCCAGCGACTGAGGAAGAGAGCGACTTGGCCAACCATCTGTATGAGATCCAGATTTGTGCCCATCCCAGCCAAAAAAAGGAGATCCAATAGAATGTGGATATTATCAACAATACCATTCATATTACATGCAAGTAATGCTGTGCTAAAGCTGTAAAAATTTTGATAGGAAACTATCAGAAATTCAAGCTGGATCCCTTGGAACCAAGGATATCATTATTGATGTCAGGTGGGCAACCCTCCCCTAAGGAATTTTGCAAAATTTGCTTTAGACCACATCAAAATGTCAGCTTCAACATCCCCAAGGGATTCCAATCATGTTTCTTTGAAATGTTATTTAAGTTTGGGGAACAAATAGATGTCTAAGGGCTTCTCAAGTCCCAAGAATTCTCAGAGGAGAAGGCCATGCACACACAGAGGTCTCATTGGCTATCTCCAGAATGACAGGTTATACTCCACCCCTACCTTCTTAAGCCTCAAATTGACACCAGATTTGGTGACTGCCACAGCATCCATGCAAAACTAAGACAAGGATGCTATTGAAAGAACTTATCTGCATCCATGTCCTATGATCTTCCAGCCTCCTGCTTCACCTTTTTGCATCGTCATCATCCTACAGAGGGCCCAGCTACCATCTGACTTGTGGACTTAAACTGAACTGGGCTGACATGTCTCCTGTATATGAAAGTACCTCTTGATATGATGTTATTTCTTGTACATAAATGAGTATGACTGGTTTGTTTCTATAGACAACTCATCCTAACTCAGAGTAATTCACATAAAAACTTGTCATATTTGTTCTTCATCCATAAGTTCTTGTCACTTTCAGTAAGCAACATCATTGCATTGTTTGCCTGTGGCAGATGATTGCTGAGTCATCCTATAATCCCGATGCAGCTTTCTTCTTTATATAGTTGAGCTTCTTGGGTAAGTTGCTCAACGTACCAATGGAAAAAGATGGTGAAAGGATACAGCCTGACACCCACTCTTCCTGATTTCAATTCATGCAGTATCACTTTGTTCTGTTCAAATGACTTCTTGTTCTATGTACAGGTTCTGCATAAACACAATTATGTGCTATGGAAATTTCATTCTTTAAAATGTCCATAATATTGGGGGGATCCACACAGTCAAATGTCTTTGCATGGTCAATAAAACACACGCAGATGACTTTTTGGTATTCTCTGCTTTCAACCCCAATCCTTCTGATACCAGCAATGATATGCCTCATTCCCTATGCTTTCCTGAACTGGGTTTGATATGTGGCAGTCCTCTGTCAATGCACTGCTAGCCCCAGTTCCAAATGACCTATAGCAAGAATAGCTTGGTATAAACCTCTAAAACTAGGAAAGTGAGAAGTAAAATGTTTCTTACCTGGCGTTGGTCTTCCTTGGAAGATAAGATGAGTCAGAGGAGGAAGAGCCTGCAGACAAAAACTGACATTGAGAAAGCAGTTGAAGGAATACAGGCATGAAATTCTGAGGGAACTACTCAAGTATCCCCTCAGTGCAAGAATACTTTGTTCTAATTGTTTGGCATTCCATGATATTCACCTTCCTGTCATAAATGCTGAAGACAAAATGGGTGCATAGCAAATGTGATGAAGAAAGATGATGGTGCCCAGCTATCAAAAGCTAGTGTCTGAGGTCTTGAAGACTTGAAGACAAACAAGTAGCGATCTAGATGAGAAGCAACAAAGCCCAAATGGAAGGAGCACAGCAGCCTGTGTGATCACGAGGTGTCAATGGGATTAGTTATCAGGCGTCAAAGACCCAGATCAAAAAATCATATCAATGTGAATGAGAGGGAGTGTAGACAACTGTAGGAGCTGTACATTCCCTCACAGAAAGGTCACAAGGTGGACATGAGTCTGTTAGGGTGCAGTATAGCACTGATGAGGTAACACCTCTAGTTCTTTAATGCTTCATATTCCTCACCCTCACTCTCACTATCATGACCCCAGTTCTACCTTATAAATCCAGCCAGACCAGAGCATGTACATGGGTACAGATAAGAGCTCCCAACACAGAATCTAGGACAGATAAACCTCTCAGAACCCATAATGAGAGTAGTGATACCAGGAGGCTAAGTGGAAGGTGATGGGAAAAAGGGGGAACCAATCATCATGATCTACATAGAACCCCCTCCCAAGTAGATGGACAACAGAAAAATGGGTGAAGGGAGACATCGGTCCTAAATGTAAGACATAAAAAATAATAATTTATCATTTATCAAGGGGTCATGAGAGATGGAGGATGGGGGAGGGAGGGGGGAAAATGAGGAACTAATATCAAGGGCTCAAGTAGAAAGGAAATATTTCAAAAATGATGATGGCAACAAATGTACAGATGTGCTTGACACAATGGATGGATGGATTGTGATAAGAGCTCTATGAGCCCCCAGTAAAGTGATTTTAAAAAGAAAGACACTCCAAGAGCAGTAGAAAACATGTGAAAATGCTGTGTGACCTAAGACTCACAATTATCTCTGTGCCTCAGTCTCTTCATCAATAAAATGGAAATAAGAACAGCATCTGCTTCACAGGGTTGTGAAGAGATTTTGCTGAGGAGATACATGCAAGGAGCTTCGCATTCTGCTTCCCTTGTGTGGCCTGAGGGTTTCCAAGATTCCTGGTCCCTGGGGTAGACATCTTTCCCCAGGTAATCAATTTAACACTGATCTAGGAAGAGCGTTCACACACAGGTTTAAGGATCTAACTCAGACAACTGTGGGGTATGAAGAAGTGGTGCTAGGTTCATGCCATGAGCCCTTTAAAGACGGGCCTTCTCCAGCCAGCTCCAAGGACTCCTCTCCAGGCAGCAGCATGTGATGCAGGGAGCCACAGGCCAGAACCACAGACAAACGCGAGAGAGAGTTCAAGGTAGACTAGCACGGAGTTGGAAGCAGAATGAGAATGAGATTGTGAGGCCATGGCAGTTAGAGAACAAGGAAAGTCTGTGAGTTCGGGGTGGGGCAGAGTGTCTGTCGGTGTTGGGTTCTTCTGAAGGGCTAGCAAGGACAACAAGGGTTATTGTGTTCTTCAGCACTGCTGCTCTTCTATTCTTTGAGAGCCGCAGAGCCAAAACTGGCTTGGAAATAAAAAGAAAACCATTTGGAGCAGTTGTCTTCATTGTCATGATATATAATCACTTTCTCTCTTTCTCTTTTTATTCTTGACACATATTTTTAAAACTGTGTATTGGGTTAATAATATATGTAGAGAAATGTTTACAGGATTTCGATGTATAACGTGGCATGTTTACACAAACTGAGCACCTTTTATAGCCAGCACCCTGATCGAGAAAAAGAGCCTAACCTACAGGCCCATCAAGGCAACAATGGATAAAGAAACCTTGGTACAAAAAGCACAATGAAATGCTACAGAATAGCATGAGTTTGCAAAACACCCCATAACACAGCTGAACCTGCTGGACATTATGCTGAAGGAAATCAGTCCATCATAGAGGAAAAGGTTTTCACACTAAGAGGCACGTTCCTTGTGGGTTACCAGGTTCGGAGGGGAAAGTGTTGAGGGGAAAGTCGTGGCTGAAGAGTAGATACATGTAAACTTAGGTGAAGAGCAAGGTCAGCCACAAGTGACATAGGTAGGTGATGATCCTGGGAGGAATTCAAGAGTTAAAGGCAACCAGGACTCAGTCTGTTAGAGGCACAACCCTGCAATACCAATGTCTGGACCCAGTAATACAGACTGAATAGGTGTGGTAAAGAGAACTCTACCCACAAATACACACATACATTTGACAGAGCATATTTGTACCTGTGGTTTCTACCTCAGCTGCAAAAATACCCACGAATGTGGTGAACATCTGAGACATAACCAAACACCCTGAAAGAATGAGTCACAGGGCCGAGGACTGAGAACCAAGGTTTGTTGGCATAATATGGTCCCAAAACAAGCTGCGGTATGCAGGTGACACAACCTGGCTTGCTGACAGTGAGGAAGATTTGAAGCACTTCAAAGCTGCTGAAGATCAAGGATTGTAGCCGTCAGTACAGATTACAACTCAATGCAAGGAAGAGCAAAATCCTCACTACTGGACCCACAGGTGACAGCATGATAAACTAAGAAAAGGTTGAAGTTGACAAAGATTTTGTCTTTCTGGGTCCACAGTCAGTGTCGTTGAAGCAGCAAAAGATCAAGAGACATCTTGCATTAGGTAAATCTGCTGTTCAAGGCCTCCTTAGAGTATGGAAGAGCAAGGATGTCACTTTGAGGACTAAAGTGTGCCTGCCCCAAACCATGGTATTCTCTATAGTATCTTATGCACGTGAAAGTTGAACATTGAATAAGGAAGACAATAGAAGAATAGATGGAATTGAATTGTGCTGCTGGAGAAGAATATTGAAAGCACCAGGGACTGCTAAAAGGACAAACTCAACTCTGTTGGAATAAATAAGGTCAGAGTGCTCTTTAGAGGGAAGGACCGTGTGATAGTCTGGGTATACCAGAGAAACAAATTCATAGACACTCATATTTGTTTAAGAAAGAGTTTTATATACAAGAGCAACTGCACATTAAGAAAACATTTCAATAATGTTCAGTCCAAGGTCATAACTCTGATATTAGTCCATGTGTCTGATAACCAATCTATAAAGTCCTCTTCACACTCACGAAACACATCCAATGATGCCAAATGCAAAATGATCACAGGCCAGTGAGTAGAAAGCCTTTGGATCCAGTGGCGTTGTAAGGATCTCAGTGCTGGCAGGGTTCTCTCTGTGGCTTCTTGTTTCAGAGGTCTGGTTGAGTGAGTGAGTGAGTGAGTGAGTGAGTGAGTGAGTGAGTGTCTCCTGCTTCCAAGAAGGAAGTGCCAGATTTCTCAGAATTCTCAGAGGACAAGGCCATGCCCACAGAGAGGGCTCATTGGGTATTTCCATTTTGAAAGGCTAGACTCCACGCCTACACTCTTAATCCTCAAATTGATACCAGATTAGGTGGCTGTCACAGATGGCAAGACTTTGCTTTACACACTTTAGACATTTTGTCAAGAGAGACCAGTCGCTGTAGAAGGCTATCGTGCGGGTAAAGTGGAGGGGCGGAAAAAAAGAGGAAGGCCCTTAAGGAGATTGATGGGTATGTTGGTTGCCTCAATGGGGCCAGGCATAGGAACAGCTGCGAGGATGGTCCAAACTGTGCTGTGTCTTGGTCTGCTGTGCATTGGGTCAGTATGGTTGGAGACGACAACAGGTCGACAAAGACAATGTTCCATATCCTGACTTTGATAAGTAGTGATGGGGGTTTTCAGAGCTCATGAACAGCCATAGAAGAAACAACCATTGGCCTCTTCCTTTCCTGAGAAGGAAGAGTGATTAACGTCAAAGACACAAGGACATAGTTTGTCCAGTGGACAAAGGGGCCTGTCTCCACGACCCTGAGATCAGAAACGGAAGGCCCACCCCTATGAACTGCTCTGAAAAGGACCCTGTTACAAGTTCTAGTATCAGAAAAGCCCAAATTCCCTGCCTTGAGTCAACACAGACTCATGGTGACCCTTATGACTCATAGCGACCCTGGGTAGAACTACCCCCGTAAGCCCCCGTGAATTTCTGAGACCATAACTCTTCCTGGGAGTAGAAAGCCCCTGAGTGCCTGGAGTTTCAAAATGCTGACCTTGTGGGCCGCAGCTGAACATGTAGCCACTACGCCACCAGGCTCCTCCAAATCCTGGATAAAGCAGGAGAAAAAATATTGGACAGAACTCTAACTTAGAAAAGATAGAGACTGGTGAGATCTCTGAGACAACACCCCTTAGTCACCCTTCAGGCCTCAACATGAACTCACCTCACGGTCCAGTTTTCAGTCAGACAATAGGCAGGTCTATATGGGAAGGTGTGCTAAGGAGGTACGCACAATTTAGAGCTCCCCAAACAACAAACATATCCCAATTTCCATGTTCAAAAGGTTTCTGAAAGAAAAATGAATGCAAACAGGAAACACGGGGAGGAAATAGGACGTGTGCACGCAACAACATGAAATGTGTGTTGTTGTTGTTGTTGTTGGGTTGTTGTTGTTGGGTTGGGTACCATCAAGTCAGTTCGGACCCATAGCAACCCTATGCACAACAAAGGAAACACTGCCTGGTCCTGTACCATCCTCACAATTGTTCCTCTGCTTGAGCCCATGGTGCCAGCAGCAATCCAATTCCTTGAGGTCTTTCCCTTTTCATTGTCCCACTCCTAAAGTCTGCAATCCTTGATCGTGTCGGTCAGCCTCTGATACTGTGGTGGCTTGTGTGTGACTGGGATGCTGGAAACAATGTCACTGGCATTTCAAATACCAGCAGGGTCATCTATACTGAACAGGTTTCAGCAGAGCTTCTAGATGAAGAATAGACAAAGAAGAAGGACTCGGCTCCCCACTGTGGTGGAGGGAGTTGCTGAAAAATGTATGCCTAATTTCTAAATGAAATGTATATGATTGTTAAATGGAATATTGGTCTGTTCTATAAACCTCAGCCAGTTCACAATAAAAAGTATTTTTAAAAAAGAAAAAACAGAGCATGACCAATATCTGAGAATATTCCCCTTGGATTTTCTTCCAGATTGCACTCCCAAGGGCAACAGGTACAGATGTTATAGGTATTAGGTTAAAATTATTAGAAGTTGAGTCCATCTACATTGTGACCCTGAAAAGCAAAGAGGGTGTTGAAGGAAGGAAGGATCTTATTTTGTGAACAAAGTACCTCCATCATCTCATTTCAGAAATGACTGACCCTCCTATTTGTGGATCACGCCACCCCCTTTCATTTAAAACTAAACAGGGGCTATCTAGACATCCAAACCTGTTTGACTACATTTTGTTGGCCAACGTTCTCTAAGAATTCTAGGATTGGCATGTTCCTGGAATAAATTGACAGAGCAGTAGTCTGATTCTAGTTCCAATGAGAGGTTGTAGGTAGAGCACCTCTGCTGAATTCACAATGAAGGTGCCACCAAACTTGCCTACCCTGTTGTGTGCTGCTCAATCCACCCCAATCCATAAGGAGCCTCTATGACAGAGTAGACCTGCCCCCCATAAAGCTTTTCAGGCTATATCTCCAGGTCTTTTCTCCCACAGAGACAAGGCAGGGTTAGAATCACCAACTTATCCACTAGAGTTCTTTTCAGAACTCACTTTACTTTACAGATTTATGGAGACTCTCACTTTATAGTTTTTCATTTTTACTGTGAATTGGGAATACCTTTACAGCACAGATCATCAATTTTCATTCGATTGATACACACTTTGTTTCAACTTGTAACCTGGGCTTGCTCCCTGCTTGCATCTAGCCGAACCCAGGTCATTTTTGCTGTCTCCTCACTCCAGCCTTGGTGGAATTGCTGTAACTTTCTGTATTGCTCAAAGATAGACCAACAGTAAGCACTTATCTAGATTGCTTAGCCTTCAAGAGCCACCAAACAACTGTGCCCGAAGGGTCATTAAGACTCTGAAGGAAATTGTTTGTGCATCACAAATGTGACCCTTAGTGTTTCATCTGACAGTTACAGGGGATATTGATATCTTGCACGTGAATAAAACAAGTACCTGAAAAAGTGCATGACTCCCCCCAAATGTGCATTCCAGTATAAATGTATATATGCTCTTAGGTTTTTGGAGCACACGCAGGATTTCCCCAAGACAGCCAGTGTTGCTGCTGGTCTCCCTGCTGGTGCCTTCTTCTAATAAACTCTTTTTCTAAGGTGGTGTTGCTTCTGTCGACGCAGGGCTCAGATGCTTATGAAAGGGAACAAAGTCATCTATTGCAATCCAGTCAATAGACTATCACTTCTTCTGCTTTTCCTTTGTTTCCTATTTCCATTCCCCTATTTTCCAAACTCTCTGACTTTGTCCTCGAGTAAATGCTCCCCTTCTGATCGTACGTGATTGATTATTCTATCACAGAAGTGAATTCAATTTCTGACCTACAGGGTAACTCAGTTTCGGTCTTGAGATTCGTACCTGTCTCTATCAGACTTTTATAATTTTGAGTTTTGTTCCACATTTTTCCCCACTCTGTAAAATGGCAGTTCTCAGCCTGTGTGTCATAACCACTTTGGGGGTCAAATGACCCTTTCACAGGAATCTCTCAATTCATAACATAACAAAATCACAATTATGAAGTAGCAATGAAAATAACTTTATGGTTGGGGGTAGTCACCACATGAGGATCTCTAGTAAGGGGTCATGGCATTAGGAAGGTTGAGAACCACTGCTCTAAAATGATCCTTTCCAGAGCAGTTGGTGGTAGCCAGGCACCATCTATTTCTTCTATTTCAGAATAGACTAATAAGTGGTTTTCTAGTGAACTTTAAAGATCCTAGTCACTTCTCACCTTAGGAGGATATAGAGTCTTGTCTTTGTGAACTATGTTGTGCCAAGAGATCTAGGGAGACACACATTTTAAAAAGCGATGGTGGGGCCCAAACCTAGATGTCTTGGGAGGGTGGCTGGGTGGAGGTTGAAACTCAAACAACCAGAGAACTGACCTAGACCGGAGCTCCTCTGGTAATTGAAGCTGCCAAAGGCATTACCACAAAAAAACGTCATTTTTGGATGATCTCCTTCCATGGGCTAGAAAGTGGAGTTTTGCAGGTCTTACCAAGAAGTGTGGTTAGGGCCCTGGCAGTTTTCCAGTGGGCAGAGCCTCCTGTCAGATATCCTTTTCTTAAAACTGAGGGGTTGTTATTAGCAGTAACTTCCTGGAGATAGATCAGATAAGGGCTATAAAGAGACTTAAATCATGTCTTAAAACTGGGTTAGGAATGCAAAGGAGTCCATGGAAATGGACATGGAGGGAATACATTGAGAGAGGAGGAATTAGTCAGAGTTTGAAGTAACCCAGGACTGGAAAGCAAATAGCCTGATCAGCAACGTTTAAAGAGGCAAGAACAACCCCTATGACAACAGATGCTTTGCCATCCATCATCAAGATAAAGTTGCCTACTCTTTATTGTTATGATCTACCTACCAACCCATAAACAAGACAGAGGATGAAAAACTATTTGAAGCACTATCATGGTGTTACAACCAGCAGAGCCCAGTGAGCTAGTTAAGATTGATTTTACCAATCTGGCCCATAAACACATGTGGGCAGAGAGATAAATAGCTTGGTGACCTCATCTTTTTAGTTCTCAGGTCTCTTGCTTTCTGATGGTTGGACCAGGGTGCAACTGCCTTAGCCAATTCCCTGCTTCAACTGACAGGGCTCACATTCTGGGAGACACCCCTGAGGAGATGCCACATGGACCCACCCTGATGCAGCCCTGGAAATTGGAGCAGCCACGTGGAGACCCCTGCCAGTACTGAAATCCTTACATGCTTGCTGATTTGGCTTTCCTCCTGCTGTCAGTGTCATTGTATGTGTTTTGTGAGATAGAGGATGACTTTGTAGATTGGTGTTGAGCATATGGACTAATGTTGGCTTATGGGCTTAGACAGCACTGGGTTGGTTTTGCAGGTCTTACCAAGAAGTGTGGTAAGACAGCTTTCTTAATGTATACTTAGCCTTTACATAAAACTCTCTTCTATACATATGAGTTTCTGTGGATTTGTTTGCCTGGTTTACCCAGACTAGTGCACCCAGCATGTGAAAAATCCATAAATGGCCAAATTTACCATTGCAAGGAAGTTGGAGGTGATTGGAGGGAGACACTAAAGCTTTAGCAAACCAACTAATCACAGTGTATATGTATTATTTGAATCATGACATCATTCAAACAACTATGAATATTTAAATTAATTATTATTATACATTGGAATAGTGACTAGATATTTGATGATAACCATTTTCAGATGTGATAAGCCCATGTCCGTGGTGGTGGTGTGTTTTCTTAGTTTCACTCCTTGCGAGGCAACTTGGACTAATGTCTTGAATGCTGAGCAATACTAAGTCCATCTTTTAAATATATATGCTCGATACAACCATCTCCATAGTTTTTTTTATAGAGTAGTACTTTACTAGACAACTGTTGAAAATTTCATTTCTATGTACAATCATTATGAAAAGCAAATATAATGATACTTAGAAGAACCAGAAATAGAAATATCATACCACCCAATAATATCTTTGCTAGGCATATCCCCCCAAGAAGTAAGAGACAGAACAACAACAGAAGTATTATGCTTCTGTTTATTACAGCACACTTCACAGCACCGAGAAGCTGGAAGCAGTGTAAAAGCCCATCAGTAGAAGACTAAATAGAGACATTATAGTACCTACACACACCAGAATACTATACATCACTAAAAAGTATCGGTGAACTCATGAAACACCTCATGACACGAATGAATCTGGAAACCATGACATGAGTGAAGATAGTCTATCACAAAAGGACAAATATTGTTGGATTCCACTACTATGAGGATTAACACCAAAATGAGGGTACACCCTCCCAAAGTGGATTCCTTGCCCCCTTTCAATGCTATGTATTTTAATTTTTTACAAAGCAACGTTATCTTCAAAGTACTCTTCATTACACTTAATACATTTGTCAAATCTGCGATTCCGTTCTTGGAAACATGTTTTCAAAGTCATCTGTTTGGATGGCCGCCAGCACCGGCCATCTTGATCTCTTCTATTTCATCAAATTGCTGACCTTTCATGCCCCTCTGCATTCTCAAACACAAAAATAAGTCACAGAGAGAGAGGTCAAGTGAATAAGGTGTGTGGGGCAAGAGAGGCTTAGTATTTTTTTTGCCAAAAACTGGTGCACTGAGATTGCTGGGTGAGCAGGTATATTGTAATGGTGGAAAATCTATTCCCCCATGTTCCCCAAATGGGGCCTTTTTTTTGCGCAATCTTTTCAGAACCTCTGAATAGAAAGTTTGATTTACAGTCTGACCTGGTGGAAAGAACTCCAAATGCACTGTGAGTTGACATTTTCATCAATTCAGAAAGCTGACGAACATCCCAAACTTTTGCAATCCATTGGCATTTTGCCATGTTTGAAACAAGAAAACCACTCACTTGACCTTGAATGCTGTGTTCAACATCACAACAGTTTCTGTGGCATTTTTTCCCAATCAGGAAATAGAATCTCACAGTCACAAGCTGTTCTTTTACATCGCCCATCAGAAAAATGAGGTTTCAACGAAACTGGTTAAATGGGGGAAAAAAATCTCTTGGTGACCAGAGAGAACCTTCCCAGCAACAATCTGCCCAATGGTGATGCAACAGCGTAAGCAGAGCTACTCGGTATTGTGATCAAATTGTTCTCAGTGAGGCCTGTAATGTTGAAAGCAAGATTCTACACACAAAACATTGGTTGATACAGGAAGCATATTCAGAGTAGAAAGAAGATATAGAGTACCAAAAAGAACAAGTCCACATCCCACCATTTCAGGAAGCAGCTGACGAGCAATAACCATTGGTCTGAAGGAAGAAGTTGCACTGACTCGATTTATTCAAAAACAAGGCTCTAGTAATTGGTGGAATACCAAATGAAATATTTCAACAAGTTGCTCAAGCACTGGAAGCACTCACTGATCTGTGCCAGGAAATTTGGAAGACAGCTACTTGGTCATCTGCTGGAAGAGATTCATGTTTGTACCCATTCCAGAGAATGAAGATTCAATAGAATGCTCAAATTATAGAATAGCATCACTGATTTCACACAGAAGTAAAATGTTGCTTAAGATCATCCAACAACGGTTGATAGGGAACTGTCAGAGGTTTAGGCTGAGTTCCCAAGAAGACATGAACAAAAGACATCACAGCTGAGGTCAGATGATTCTGTGCTCAAAGCAGAGAAAATCAAAAAGATGTTTACTCATGTTTGATTGACAATGACAAGCCTTTCAACTCTGCAGATCGTAACAAACTATGAGTAGCCTTGAAAATAACGAATCAGGAAAGGTATGTGTCGGGGTTGTAACTCCTCACCATACTTATTGAATCTGTAGGTGATCAAATAATCAGAGAGCATAGATTATATGAAAGACATTGGGACCTAAGATTTAGAGAAAGACTTAATAATCACCTGTGACATGCAGGTACCACAAACCTGCTTGTTGAAAATAAGTTGGATGTGAAGCACTTCCTGATGAAGATCAAGCAATACAGTATTCAGTATAGATTACAACTCAATGTAAAGAAGATAAAAATTCTCACCATTGGGTGGCCAATGGTGATCCATGGGGAAAAAGTTGAAGTTGTCAAGGATTTTGTCTTGCTTGGATTCACAATCAATGCTCATGGAAGCAGCAGTTTGGCAGTCATGTACTCATGTCAATTCCATGATTGGGAGTGTAGAGGTGGAGTCTAGCCTGTCAATCTGGAGATAGTCAATGAGACCTCTATGTGGCCATGGCTTTCTCTGAGAATTCTGGGAAATCTCGTGACTTTTTCCCCCCGTGAAAGTGAGAGGCTATGGACTCAATCCCTTGAAGATGCTCTGCTGACAAGACACACGGCAACGATGTTGATTCCCTGTGAGTCATCCCAGAGGAGAAGCCACATGGAGACTCCTGCCAGTGTTGAGATGCTTCTACCACCACTGGATGCACAAGATTCTGCACCCACAGGCCTGTGATTGCCCTGACATCATTGCATGTACTTTGTGAGTCTGAAGAGGACTTATGGATTGATATTGGTCATATGGGCTAATATCAGAATTAAGGACTTGGACTAGACTGGGTTGGGATGCTTTCTCAATGTTCCATTCCTCTTGTATATAAATCTCTCCCTTATATTCATATGTGTGTTTATGAATTTGTTTCTCTAGCCTACCTGGACTAACACAAGCAGTCGAGATAAAAAGACAAGGTGCATTGGGTTAATCTGCTGCACAAGAACTTTTAAAAGTTTTGAGCAAGGATGTTACTTTGATGAGTAAGGTACTCCTCACCCAAGCCATAGTACTTTCCATTGCCTTATGTACTAGATATTGAAAAAGGAAAGCTCAAAGAAGAATCCATACATTTGAATTGTGGGGCTGGAAAAAACAGTGAAGGTACCAAGGATTGTTAAAAGGATGGACGAATTTGTCTTAAAAGAAGTATGGTGGGGCTGAGCCCCGGTGGCATAGTGGTTGTGCACAGGACTGCGGCCCACTGGAATGGAGGTTTAATTCTAGCAGCGGCACCACAGGAGCAAACGCTTGGCCTCCTACTTCCACCACCAGAGGGCAGTGATGCCCCCAAAAACAAAAACAAAAAAGAAGTATGGCCAGATTGTTCCTTAGAGACAAGGATGATGAGTCTTGATCTTACATACCTTGGACTTTGTAAGGAAGTATAAGTCCCTGGAGAAGGACATCGTGTTTGTTGAAGTAGACAATGGAAATGAGGAAGGCCTGCAAGGAGACGGACTGACACATGGCTGCGAGAAGGGGCTCATGTATAGGAACAATTGTGAAGGTGTGTGGTGCTTCGCTTTTTTGTGTCAAGGCTGTGTATAGCTCAGAACTGACTCCTAGAATTGAAGAAGAACAAGGTCTGAAGAGGAGCTCCTGTTTCTCAGTGACTGCCCTTTGAGCAGTTAATAGTAAGTTTTGCAATTCAAAACGACTCACTACTCCCCATAGTCTCACTCCCCAACACCCACAGCAGCTGTTCTACCCTGTCCTTTAGGGACAGCATGAGTAGTCGTGGACTGGATGGCAGTGAGTGAGTGAGTGAGTGAGTGAGTGTCGATAGATACAAATATGTCAAAGATTTCCAAATGGTCCTAATGTGAAATCTAGTGTGCAAACCAGGGCCCTGGGGTTATTTTTCTGGCCTTGTGACTTCTTGAATAGTGGATGCGGTACAGTGACTCACTAAATATGGCCCTCCCAGCTATGTTGCTGTTACATGCCATTGAGTCTGTTCTCACGATAGCCAACGTAGAGCAGAGGGGGGTATTGCCAGTGCTGGGCAAGCCTCGCGACTCATTGTCATGCCTTCATTCTCTTTTGTTTGTTTGTGTTGGTTTTGACTTTTAAGGAAGCACATTCTATATTGCTGAATAATCCATCTCAACAAATCAGCAATAATATCTCATTAACCACCGCCCCCCCCCCAACCCACACACACAAATGTGGGCCCCTCTCTCCTTTTCCCCTATCCTTCCTACCTCTCTCTATAATTTCTTACTCCTTCCATTTTCCTGCCTCCCTCCCATTCCTAGCCTCCTCAAATTCCTCAAAGTCTTAACTTCTTTTTTTTTTGGCATCACTGCCCTCTGGTGGGAGTGGGAGGCCCAGCCTTGCTCCTAGAGAACTGCTGCTGGATTTGAACCGCCAAGCCAGTGGGCCACAGTCCTGCACTCAACCACTACACCAACAGGGTTCAGCTCCAAAGTCTTAACTTTTGATGGAAACATATACTATGTATTATTCTTGATGTTACCTCACAAGTTTCTGGTCTCTACATTAGTGTCAATGTGTCAAGTCTGTTCTTGGAATGCTATCGAAATTCAGGTAGAATATACTCAAGGTTATATTTTGACTTTCGTGGGCTTGCTTTAATTTTCTTCAGCTTCAATTTGAATTTACACATGATCAGTTGATGGTTTGGCCAACAGTCAGACCCTGGTCCTATTTTGGCTGATGATACTGAGTTTCTCCATATGCCATTCTACACATGAAGTCAATTTGATACCTATGAGTTCCACCTGGTGAAGTACATGTGTACAGTTGCTATTGATGTTTAGAGAAAAAGGTATTTGCAATGAAGCAATGGTAGGTCTTGTAAAATTCTATCATGAAACCTCCAACTCTTTTTCTATCACCAAAACTATATTTTGCAAATATTGATCCTTCCTTCCCCTTTCTTTCTGATTTTTGCGTTTGAATTATCACTATTTTTCAGTGTATCTTGAGTGCATACTTGATCAATTTCTGACAGAAGTTTATAGTATTCTTTGGCTTCTTCATATGTAGCATAGTGGTTGGTGCACAAATTTAAATAGTGCATGTATTAACTGAATTTCCTTGTAAGCCTATAGATAGATATTATTCTATCACAGACAGCATTGTACTTCACGATAGATCTTGAAATGTGTTTTTTTTTAATGTAATAAAGTTGACACTATTCTTCGTGAAACTTTACTCCAGACATAGTAAACTATGTGGTTATCTGACTCAAGATGGTCAAAATACAAGTTTATTCCTGCTCACTCATGTCTACGATCATGATCTTTACTCATTTACTTTCCCTTTTGACAACTCCCAATCTTCCCAGATTCATATTTGCACATTCCACATTCTGATTATGGATGATTTTAACAATAGTCCTAGCTATACATATTCATTTTATGATGTACCATAAATCCTCACCTCTCTGGATATTGCTAACCGTCCCATTTGGGAAAGAGTTTTTGCTTTGTTTAAGAGGCAAGAATAAGCAGGCTGCTTCATGTTTTGTTTTGGGGGGGGGCATCACTGCCCTCTGGTGGTGGGAGTAGGAGGCCCAGCCTTTGCTCCTGTGGAGCTGCTGCTGGAATTGAACCTCCATCCCAGTGGGCCACAGTCCCGCGCACAACCACTACACCACCGGGGCCCAGCTGGCAGGCTGTTTCTTGAGTGCCCACCTTACTGAGGGTGTGATTCGAATCACTGTTCTTCGCTTCTTTAGAATTTGGATCTGAGTTCAATATACACATATTTGAATGCCTGGGCAAAGTGCTCTCTTTTGCTCTGGATCCTGCCTCTGACTCATCTCCGTCTGATCTCTAGTTCTTGGGATTTGAGCCAGCAGCCTATCACTTGACCTGCTTCACCAGCATCCAAAGTTTTGTGTCGTCTGACCTTCCAATTTGGTGTTACTCAGTCCTTGCAACCACTATCTTTTGACTGACTGGATTTGCCAGTTTCTGCAGCTTTGTGAGCCAGCAGTCTGTCTGGCCTGCCAATGTGGGTTTGCATGTGAGTGAAGAGAATCCCCTGGACTGGCACCTACTCCATGGATTTTGTACCTACTGCCCTCCACAGCCATGTGAGTCCATTTCTTGATGGTTCACTAATTCTATGAGACTTTGCATCAAATTACAAAATCGAAAGACAACAGAGAGACTGTTAGCAAGGAAGGAGTTGAAGTCAGAGATGATGGGAACACTTAAAAAGTTGGATATTGGAGACATCTTTAACCTCCCCTTATAGAAACCAGTCTAGTGGTGACTTTTCTATAAGAAATTACTTATGTAGTGGGTTTAGGAGGTCACACTTGACAAGGATTTCTCAGGTCATTAAAGGAGGCCTGGTGGCATAGTGGGCTACATAGTTAACTACTAAGGGTAAAGTCAGTGGTTTGAACCCACCAACCACTCTCCAGGAGAAGTAAGAGTCTGTCTTCTCTGGCAAGGATTTAAAGTCTCAGAAATCCAAAGGGCAGTTCTACTCTGTCCTGTAGGGTCCTGGGAGTGAGGATTGACATTATGGGAGTCAATATGATTGAACTCCATGTGAACTAAAGCAAAATGTCAGATCCGGAGACTGGTCTCATCCCCCATCTTACATGCTGCTTCTTGCTGACAGGCTGTTGATCTTTTGTACAGAACCTAGTCTCTCACTAAGGGACTAATTGTCTCACAAAGGAAACACCAGCCCCCAACCCCCCATGGCTAAACTAAGATCTTGACTGAATTGTAATTGAATGCAATATATAAAATATCCTCAGGATATTTTAACCACCCATACCCAGAATATCTGCTTTTTAGTAGCCTAACAGCCCCTTTCTGGATGGAACATCTGGAATTACAGCCTGTATAATTATGCTCTGCATCCAATCCCCAAAAGCCAGTTCTCACACTGTAATGAATCTTAGCAAGCCTTCCTGAACCTGACCTTACTAAGCAGGATCTTTCAACTAACTTGTCCCTGATCCCCTAGTTGTAGCTGTACCCTCTTCATGCCAGGTCTGCTCGTTGTCCATGAGAAGGCATCAGCCACCTCCTGGATGCCTGGCTTCACTTGTTGAGGTTTCCACAACTCCCCAGTGGAAGGTCTGTTGGGTTTTCAAGAAATCCTTTTGTTTTTATGGAGACTGAGAGAGCTGTACTGTGGGGCATGCTTCTGAATTCTACAAAGTCTACCAATGCTGTCCTATTATTCAGATATAACTTTTATAAGAACAGGTCTTGGGAGCTGAGCCCTGGTGGCCTAGTGGTTGTGTGCGGGACTGTAGCCCACAGGGTTGACAGTTCAAATCCAGCAGCAGCTCTCTAGGAGCAATGCTGAGCTTCCTACTCCCACCAGGGCAGTGATGCCACACACACACACACACACAAATAAATAAAAAGAACAGGTCTTAGATTGGGATGGGAATTAGCAGAAGTGTGCCTGTCATTTTCCAGGGGTGACCAAGTCAGTCTGTCTCTAAAGAGTGATTAAGTATCAGCAAACCTAACTTAGACAACAGACCTCAAGCCATATTTTCCTAGTTGTTTTCCTCCCACAGTTTTTATTTGGGAAAAAATCCAAAATTTCCCAAAGTATACAGAAAATCTCAAAGGTGAGTCCTGAGATACCTATATAGGAGGGGGGTATCCCCCAAAAAACACATGAATCTTTTTCAAAGCTATGTATTTAATATTTTTTTATTTTTTAACAAAACAATCTCATTATCTTCTGTGTACTCTCCATTACACTTAATACATTTGTCAAATCTGCGATTCCATTCTTAGAAAGATTTTTTCAAACTCATCTGTTTGGGTGGCTAACAGCACCTCCCCCTCTTTTTTTTTTCACCTCTTCTATGTCATCAAACTGCTGTCCTTTCATGTTGCTATCCATTCTCAGAAACAAAAAGAAGTCACACCAAGAGAGGTCAGGTAAGTAAGGTGCGTGGGACAAGAGAGGCATGCTGTTTTGGCCCCAACTGGCATACTGATGGTTGCGTGAACAGGTACATTATCCTGATGGCAAAACAAAGATGCTACTTATTAGGCCTTTCTTGTCCCACAGTGTTAAACTATTTTTTAAGAACCTCTAAACAGAAAGCTTGACTAACAGTCTGACCTGGTGAAACAAACTCCAAATGTGCTATCCCCATCACATTAAAAAAAAAAAAAAAAGAAAGAAAAGAGTATCATCTTGACAAGCTTTGGGGGTGGTGTGGGGTGGGATGGGGAAGGGTGAAGAAGTGATTCTGGTGTCTTCCACTGGCATGATTGATGTCTGCTTTTGGTAAGAATAGCATCATGTCTCAACACCAGGCCTTGGAAAAACTGCCTGGGTCGCATCAGAGCTGCTCTTTCAAAGCGTGGCATGTTTCCACGCTTGTTTGACATTTTTCTAGTCAGTCTGAACCTGAGGCACAAATTTCGCAGCAATCCTTCTCATTGCCAAATCTTCTATTAAAATTTGCTGAGCCCTCCCATCACCTGAGGGCAGTGATGCCTAAAAAAAAAAAAAAAAAAATTGCTGAGCCAAGCTCCAAGACAGTTCAGATAACTTCCTCTCTCTTCAATAGTCTGTCATCAGTCTTCAAGCACAAGTGCATGAATTTTGATGACATTTTTGGCCATTTAGGAACAAACACCCAGAATGAGGTTTATCATAAATTGACATATCACCTTTTTTTAAAATATAATTTTATTGGGGTCTGATACAACTCTTATCACAATCTGTACACCTTTTCTGAAATGAGAAAAGCACTCATACAGTTGAGGTTTTCCCATAGCACTGTCCTTGTAAGCTGTGTCCAACATCACAACAGTTTCTACGGCATTTTTCCTGAGCAGGGAACAATTTTATAGCAGCATACTGTTCTCTTAAATTAGTCATCACAAAAAAAAAACGAGATTCAAGCAAAACTGCTTTGATGAAAAAATTCACTGTGAGTGGAGAGAACCTTCCCAGACAACACCACTGGGTGCTTTAATTCAGAGCAAGTTGCTGGCCTAGTAGAAAAAAATATGTGAATTATAAAAGCTCTGCCCAGTAGAACGTTTTCTGTTGTTTTTTTAATCTCTGTTCATCAACTGGTAGCCTTTTGCTAACTTTGCTTCTTCCTCCCTACATTGTACTGTCATTTTTTTTGGGGGGGGGGCATCACTGCCCTCTGGTGGTCGTGGGAGCTACGCAGCTCTGCTCCTGAGAGCCGTCGCTGCATTTGAACCGCCAAGCTCAAGGGCCGCAGTCCCGCACTCAACCACGTAGGCCACCAGGGCTCAGTCCCAATGTACTGTCCTTTTTAGAACATATTTTAGCAGCTATTGTGTAAGTACAAAGCTGCTTTCTCACTTAACCACAACTTCATTTTCAGCCCCAGGAAGTTTATTATTGGTAAAATATGATTATATACACACTATATTTAACTTCTTGCACTTTATTCTGAAATTTCTTTTATAGTTATAATAATCAAGGGTCACACACAGCACAGGGCTCTACTTGCTCTTGAATCTCCTTATTCTAGAACCTTTCCCTTGCCCAATGCCAAGGCATTGACAATGAATGCAAAATCCAGGCTGCCTCCCGGAATATCTGAGTGATCACTCCATTTGGTTAGATTCGTGTTAAATATTTAGCAAGGATGCCTTTCTGATGCTGTGGCACACTTCCAACTATGCAACAGGAAGAGCATAAAGTGACTTTATTCCCTTTTCTCTAATGCTGACTTTAATCTTTTAGTTAATGAGATGGACAGCAGATCTGTACACTGTAAATGTACAGCTTTGATTTTTCTATTGCATCTTGGGATGATACTGTGAAGCCACTCAAATATCTTTTCCCACAACAAAAAATCATTTTATAGTTTTAATATTCATTAACGATCCCTATGAGTCTTCCTGGTGGTGCAGGAGTTAAGCTCTCAGTTAAAGACCTGGTGATCTACTCCTGGGAAAGATTAGAGCATAGAAAACCCTACCGAGTGGTTTCAGTCGGACTCAATCGTACCTCCCCAACAACAAGGCCCCTGGTATTCATGACTCAATTTATCAGTAGCTGCAAATCGCGATTTACAAATCCTACCAGGGAACAAGAGGAAGACCCTCAACAATATGACTTGAGATGGCAGCTGCAGCAGTGGACTCAAGCATCTGAACACTGTGAGAATGGTGCGGGCCCAGGTCATGTTGAATTCTGTGGCAAGCAGGGTCTCGAAGAGTTGAGACTGACTCACACCACCATGGATTTCAGATTGCTTAACTGGCCTTCTTCCATAAGGAAGTGCTTTCTTCCCCTCCACTACTTGCTTTTCTTTCTTTCTTTTTTCCCACTACTTGCTTTTCTGAGTATCATTAAGGACTCAAATTATTTGTGCATTTAGTGGAGTATAAACTTTGACTGTCATTTTTCTCTGTGGAACCAGCTCTTACATCCTTTGGGTATAATCTGATTAGTTTTTGAGTAGCTATCTTATTTCTGCTATAACCTGATCTTGTGTATTTCCTCCTCCAGACCTAGATTCAATCATTAATCAAGGAGTTCCCATTCTTTTTAATGGAAAATAATATTTCTTGTAAACATTCAGTACAAACAGTTCAATTCTTATCTTTATATGCTTGAATTCTTTATTTCTAAATTGATGTCAGGGTAGGGAGAGAGTCATTTATTTACTCCCTCACTTCTCAACTTGTCCCCATGTGATATGCGACAGTCTCGCACCTTATTTCCTACGTGTCTGTACAGATTCAACAGAGATTCTTTGAATCTTTACTCTGTTAGCATTATGCTAAACATTTTCAAGCAAGGTACAAAACAGCTGTGGCATTCATGAAGCTCACACAATGAAATAACTCTCTTTTCTTCTCTCTCTTTCTCTCTTTGTTAAGTACTTTGAAAATAACTAAATTGAGTTCTGGGCCTAAAACAAAGGGAGAGTTGGGAAGAATTTTCTGAAAAAATGAAGCAAGACCACCAATCTGTAAAATTGATGGGAGTTACTTTCTCAGGCCAAGTGTAAAGGGTTTGTGTGTGCTTTGGAGGTATGTGTTCTAAGTAGAAGCACAGAGAGGAACGTGGCACACCGGAAGACCACAAAGTGCACAAGGTTGCTGCAGAACCACAGGTTAGGGAAAAGAGGCTTTGACTGGGGCTAGAAGGCTAGGCAAATGTTGATGACATAGGTCTTGAGGGCACATTAAGGGTTTTAGTCATTATCCTTGGTGCAGTTGGAGGACATTAAAGGGCCTGAGGGTTAATTCAGTCTATATTTTAGAATAAAGATTAGATAATGGGGGGATTGACTGAGGTAAGGGTCAACATGCTAGCATTCTAGCAGGGAGGCACTTTGCAGAGTAATGTGTCTAAAACAGTGTAGTTGTAATGTGTATTTCAGGGGGAAAGAACCCTATGTTCAAATGCACTATATGGAAACCCAGTTATCAAATCTTAAACAAGACAAAACCAAACCATCCACATGAGGCATTGATGGTGTTTTTAAAAATCCACAACCAGGTTTCCACTTACTAGGACGTAGAGACCAATGGGAATAGTCACAGAGTCAGAATGGGCAGCAGATTGATTCATCACAGTGACAAGCATAGCCATCTAAGCGGGAAAGGAAGGACCATGATTAGGATACAAAAGTGTTTGGAAAGGTTACGAAAGGTTATGAGTGGTTCCAGATTTCCTCACCAGAATATGACCTGACTCATGACTGTGAAAGGCCTAAACCCAATATCATCAAGCCAATATCAACTCAAAACAGCCTTGCTTTGGGTTTCTGAGGCGATACAGTTTTACTGGAGTGGATAGCTTCAACTTTCTTTCGAGGCATAGCTGGTAGGTTTGAACTTCTGGTCTGTGGTTAGCGGTCCAACACTTATCCAAAACATCACCACACGCAGGCACATACAGACATCGAGACATACAGGCAGGTATAGATTAAGGCACACTCTAATATACTCTATATACAGGCACACACAGAAGTACCCACACCCCAATTTCCGATGAGGAAACATCCAAGAAAGTCATGGAGGCTGAGGTTGCCCCTACCTAAGCTGCTAGAGGAGTGGTAGTAATCCTCTTTCAAATAAATTCTCTCCGAGAGCAATACTTTCCACGATGCCACTCAGTAGTCTCCAAGAAACCATTGAAAGCGGAATCTACGTGCCCCTCACATCATGGAGTTAGGAGCCTGGTGTGGTGACACAGGGATCGCTCACTGGACTGCTAACAGCGAAGTAAGCAGTCTGAAACCACCAGTAATTCTTCGGGAGAAAGACAAGGGAGTCTATGCCTGTACAGAGATCAAGTCACAGAAACTGCAGGGGCAATTCTACCCTGTCTGATGGGGTCACTAGAGTCAAAAAGATGCCATGCAGTCAGTTTGGCTTTTTGGTTTGGACATTATGGAATAAAGACGAGTCTTACATGCTATGTCCTGAATGAATTCCCCTTTACAGAATTAAAGAACACAGTAGTTGTGAAGCAAATCCAAATGATTATATAATGTAACTGTAAAAATAAATAATAATGTGCAATATTTAAAGATTTGTGCTAACTAGACGGGGCCAAGGTTCTCACTGGTTTGGTAGTTACAATGCAGTAATCCTCCACAATGAGATCTAACATAACAAAAATCATGCCGGTGAACAGTGAATCTGCTATTAACTGTCAATCAATTGAAAGATCACTTTTTCAGGGGTGTGGTCTGCTTCCAAAATATGTGGACACTGTGGAAAAGTTTGCTTGTTTTTGCTGGGTCCTGCATCTGGCTTAGGATCTTACCTGTCATTCTTTGGACTTGGGTCAGTGACTTGCCATATTGCCTGTTAAATCTGGGAATAATCAGCAGTCTGTCATTTTACTCGCTAAACTTGGGTTCATCAGACCTTGCAATCACATGTGTGAAAAGAAACCTGCAGCTTGATATCTGAC
>PVJH01028092.1:0-27767 GCA_004026705.1 Nesogale talazaci
GAATTCCCTGAGGAATCCTAAAAATAGACTTTTGGGGCCAGGGCATTGCACACCCCCAAACAACCGGAAAACACTCACAAAGGTCAACAAACAGACCTGGAACTAATTATAAGCTTTTATTTTTCTGTTGTTGTTTGTTTTGCTTTGCCTTGTTCTTGTTTTTATTATTGTCTCTGCATGTCTATCTAGATAAGATCGGCGTGATAAACAATCCAGAGAAGAAAACAACAGGACCAATAGTTCCAGAAGGACACTGGAGAGGGGGAGATGGGAGTGGGGGGAAGGGAGGGACTGCCAACAACCCCAGGGACAAGGGAAGAAGAAGTAATCTAAAACTGATGGTGAGGAGGGCATAGGATGCATGGTGGGGTTTGATCAAGGGCAATGTAGCTGAGAGGAATTACCGAAACCTGAATGAAGGCTGAGCATCATAGTGGGACAAGAGGAAAGGAAAAAGAAAAAAAGGAAAGAACTAGGAGGCAAAGGCTATTTATAGAGGTCTAAATATAGGCATGAATATATGTAAATATATTTATAATGAGAGGGAAATAGATCTATTTGTGTGTTTTTATATGTTAAGTAGGAAGGCAGCAGATGGACATTGGGCTTCTACTCGAGTACTCCCTCAATGCAAGAATACTTTGTTCTAACAACCTGGCATCCTGTGATGCTCACCTTCCCTGACATAGTCACTGAAGACAAAATGGGCATAAGCAATTATGATAAAGAAAGCTTAGGGTGCCCAGATATCAAAGAAATAGCACCTAGGGTCTTAAAGACTTAAAGATAACCAATCGGCCATCTAACTGAGAAGCAACAACTCTCATATGAAAAAGCACAGCAACCTTTGTGATCATGAGGTGTTCATGGGATCGGTATCAGGCATCTGAAGACTAAAAACAAATAATCATATCGATGTGATTGAGAGGAAGGGTGAAATGGAGACCAGAAGCCACATCTTCCTCTCACAGAAGGGTCACCTGGAAGAGATGAGCCAGTCAGGGTGAACTATATGACCAACAAAATATACAACTTCTCTCTAGTTCTTTAATTCTTCCTCCACTAGTCCCCCCACTATCATGACCCCAGCTTGACCATACAAATTCAGCAAGACCAGAGAATGTTTACTGGTACAGATAAGAGCTCCCAACAGAGGGAATCCAGGACAGATAAACCACTCAGGACCAATAATGAGAGTTGAGATACCAGGAGGGGAAGGGGGAAGGTAGGGGGAGAAAAGGAACACTGATCACAATGATCAACATAGAACCCCCTCCAGGAGAACGGATAACAGAAAAATGAATGAAAGGAGACAGTGGTCAGTGTAAGACGAGAAAAAAACTACAAATTATCAAGAATTCATGAGGGAGGGAGGGTGTGAAAAGGGGAAATGAGCTAATACCAAGGGCTCAAGTAGAAAGAAAATTATGTTGACCACATAGGAACAAAATGTGCTTGGCATAATGGATGCATGTATGGATTATGATAAAAGTTGTAAGAGCCCCTGAAAAAGTGATTGAATAAAAAAAGAGAGAAAACAAGTCAAAGTTCACATCAGAAAAGTCTGGAAATTTCTCTTAATTGTAGAGTAGCAAAGGAAAATTGAAGAAGTGGTGAAGTCCAAGAGCTGAAAAGCAAATTTCAGAAAGCAATTCAAGAAGGCAAATTATAGACATTATCACTGTTATCACATGCAAGTAAAATGTTGCTGAAGATCATCCAGTAATCATTGCAGCAGTACATTGATGGATCTCCCAGAGGTTCATACTAGGTTCGGATGAGGACATGTAGCAAAGAATATCATTGCTGATATCAGTGGGTCTTGGCTCAAAGCAGAAAGTACTATAAAGATATACTAGAAAGATATTTGCTTGTGTTTCATTGACTAAGCAAAGGCATTTGACTGTGCAGATCATAACAAAGCTTTGAGAAGATAGCTTTGAGAAAAATGAGAATTCCAGGATATTTAATTGTGCTCATGCAGAACCTGTGCATGGATCAAGAGGTATTAATGTAAATTAAGAAAGGTTTGTGTCAAGGTTTCATCATCTCACCATACTTATTTAGTCTTTATGCTGAGAAAATAATCATAAAAAGTTGATTATGTGAAGAAAAATGTGGCATCATGATTGGAGGATTATTATTAACAATCCCTTATAAGTAGAAGTTATATTGTTCCTTACTGAAAGTGAAATTGAAGCACTTGATGTTGAAAATTAAGGGTTGTAGGATTGTAACTCTTTCTAAAAAATACCAAAATTCTCACAATTGGACCAATAGGTAGCATCATGAGAAATAGAGAAAGGATTGAATCTTTCAAGGATTTTGTCATGGTTGGATCCTGCTCACGGAGGCAGTAGGCCAGAGACCAAATGATGTGCTGCATTGGGTAAATATGCTGCACAAGACCTCTTTAAATTATTGAAAATTGAGAAGAAAAGGGTTGCAAATTAAGCATATTACTCTGAGGCGTAAGGTGCACATGACCAAGCCATGATATTTCTGATTATCTCATATGCACGTGGAAGTTGCACATTGAATAAGGAACGCTGAAGAAGAATCGATGCATATGAGTTGTGTTGCTGGAGAAGACAATATCATGGAGTGCTGCCAGGGCAACCTGAACTGTCTTGGATAAAATACAGCCAACGTGTTTCTTAGAAGCAAAGATGGTGAGACTTCATTTCATGTACTTTGTGCATGTTGTCAGGAAACATCTGTCCCCGGAGAAGGAAATCGTGCTTGGTAAAGTGAAAGGGCAGCCAAAAAGAAAAAGACTTGGACAAAACAGATTGACACAGCAGGTCCAACAATGGGATCAAATGTAAGAAGAGTTGTGAAGGTGGCACCGGTGGGCAGTCTTTTGTCCTGACTTACACAGAGTCACTTCTACTTGAAATACTCTTAAGGACACCTAGCAATAACAATCTGCCAGGCCGTAGTTTACTAGCTAGCTGGGAAAAGTGCTATACATAAGTGACTTGGTGCTGACAACGATATATGCAGTAATTATCATTAGGATAGGTTAGAATAATAGAGCATACGTGGAGATACTGAGGGGCAGAAGAACTCGGGAAAGTTTCAAAGATGAAATACACTTTGGGTCTGGAGTGTGAAGAACTAGTAAAAGTTGGGAAGGCCTGGGTGCATGGTGAGTTAAGCATTGGGCTGCTAACCACAAGGCCAACAATTCCAAATCGCCAGTCCTTCTTCAGGAGAAAGATGTGGCTTTCTATTCCTGTAAGTATTTATAGTCTTGGAAATCCACAGGAGCAGTCCCACCCTGTAAGGATACTATGAGTCTAATTGACTCAATGGTAATGAGGTAAGTTTTGTAATTTTTGAATCACAGATGGAGGAGGACATTTTGAGAGATGAGAAAGTGTTAAGCAATGTCAGGAAGCAGAATTCTCAGGAAAGCCTGGCCGGTTTCAAACCCTTCACACAGAGTGGCATGGCTACAATGAAGCGTAAGATATAGCTTGGTAAATAGGCAGGAGATAAAGACCATGATCGGGTGTGAAGATGGCAGTAGGACTTAGGAATGGCTACTGAGAGTTGATGTGAAAAAGCTTGCATTATATTTCACAGACAGAAGGAAAACACTGAAGATTTTGAAACATGATCAGTTAATGTTTTCCAAGGAGATCATCTGATGGCTAGTCAGATGCACAAGAACAGTTTCAGGTAGGGATGTTGAAAAGAAGGCTTGAATTTCAAGGATCCAGGCAGGCAGAAACACATGAACCAAGCCCAAGACAAGATGGGTTGGGCGGTAGCTAAATGAGAGGTCAAAACAATAGGTTTAAATGGGTGTGCCATCATAAAAACAAAAAGGCAACAAGATGACTCATGAATATAGGACCAGGCATCATTTTGTTTCATGGTGCATATGGTCACCATGAGAAAGGCACCAACTTGGCAATACATTGTTTTCTTTGGCACCACTCATTTGAAGTCTCAAGTTTTGCTTTACGTACTGGGTTTCTTGGCATTCTATTCTTCTTTTTTATTAATTATTTTATTGAAGGCTCATACAACTGTTTTCACAATCCATACACATATCCATTGTATACCAAGCACATTTGTTGCCATCATCATTCTCAAAATATTTGCTTTCTACTAAGCCCTTGGTATTAGCTCCTCATTTTCCCCCTCCCTTGCCAGTCCCTCCCTCTTGGTAATTTATAAATTATTATTATTTTATCATATCATACACTGTTTAATGTCTCCCTTCATTCACTTCCCTATTATCCATACTCCAGGTTACCATACCCCAGGGAGGAGGTGTGTTAATCCAGGTAGACTAGAGAAAAAATTCATAAACACACATATGGATATAAGGGAAAGGTTTATATATAAGAGGAATGGAATATTGAAAAAACATTCCAATGCAGTTTGGTCCAAGATCATAAGTCTGATATTAGCCTGTATGTCTGATACCAGTCTTTAAGTCTCCTTCAGACTCACAAAGAACATGCAATGACACCAGGACAATCACTGGCCAGTGGGTGCAGGGACTTGTGTGTCCAGAGGCAGAAGAAGCATCCCAGTGCTGGCAGGGGTCTCCTCGTTTCCAGGGCCCAGGGTCCATCACCAGCATCCATTGGTGATAGAAGCATCTCAGCATTGGTAGCGAACTCCCCCTGACCTCCCAAGCATCTCAGCACTGGTTGGAATCTCCACATGGCTTCTCTGGCTCTAGAAGTTTGGTTCCATCAGGATAAGCCCATGTGGCTTTTCCTCTGGCTCCTCCAGTCTTCAGGACTCAGGGTCTATATCAAGCTACCGTGTTGTAGCTTGTTGGTAGACCACCTCCAAGAGACTCAGTCAAGTCTCTCTCCTCCAATTGGGAAATACAGTGAGACTTCAGAATTCTCAGAAGAAAGCCATGCTCACACAAGGCCTCATTGACTATCTCCAAATTGACAGGATAGGCTACACCCCTGCACTCCCAGTGTTGAAATTGACACAGATTTGTGACTGCCACAGGAGGGTATATGTATATCCTTATAATCGGTTCCCTTTCTGCCCCTCCTTTCTTTCACCCTCCTGGTATTGCCAATCTTGCATCTGGTCCTGAAGGGATCATCTGTCCTAGATTCCCCATGTTTCCGCTTCCTATCTGTACCAGTGTACATTCTCTGTTCTAGTGGGATTTGTAAGGTAGAATAGGGATCATGATAGTAGGGGGAGGAAGCATTTAAGAACTAGAGAAAGTTGCATGTTTCATTGTTGCTACACTGTACCTTGACTGACTCATCTTCCCGGGATCTTTTTGTAAGGGAATGTCACATTACTTACAGATAGGCTTTGGGTCCCCAATCTGTGCTCCCACTCATTTATAATGATATAATTTTTATTTCCTTGATGCCTGATACCTGATCCCTTCGACACCTTGTGGTCACACAGAATGGTGTGCTTCCTCCATGTGGGCTTTGTTGCTTCTGACCTAGATGACCGCTTGTTTACCTCCAAGGCTTTAAGACCCCAGGTGCTATATCTTCTGATAGCGAGGAACCATCAGTTTTCTTCACCACATCTACTTATGCACACATTTGTCTTCAGCAATTATATCAGGAAGGTGGGCTTGCAATTATATGATTTTTTTGTTCTTTGAGGCCTCATACCTGATCCTTTCGATACCTCATGGTCACACAGGCTGGTGTGTTTCTTCCATGTGGATTTGTTGCTTCTGAGCTATATGGTCACTTGTGTACTTTCAAGCCTTTAAGACTCCAGATGCTATATCTTTTGATAGCCAGACACCATCAGCGTTCTTCACCACTTTTGCTTATGCACACATTTGTGTTCAGCGGTCATGTTGGGAAGGTGAGTATCATGGGATACCAATTTAATAGAACAAAGTGTTCTTGCATTGAGAAAGTATTTGAGTGGAGGCCTAATGTCCTTCTGCTGCCTTAATACTAACCCTACAAGTATATACACATAGATCTTTTTCTCCATCATCATATAAAAAATATTTATCTGTGTACGTGTCTGTATTTAGACCTCTATAAATGTCCTTTGCCTTCTAATTATTTTCTCTATTTCCTCTTACTTTGACCCACTATAATGCTCAGCATTCATTTGGGTTTCAGTAGTTTTTCTCGGCTACATTATCCTTGATTAATCCCTACCAGCCCTCTCACACCCACCTTGCCACGGACCTTTGGATCACTTGTTGTTTCCTTGTCCCTGGGTTGGTCAGTGCCACCTCCTTTCCCCCACCTCCCCCTCTCCCATCTCCCCTCAGAACCACCAGTTCTGTTGTTTTCTCCTCCAGACTGTTCATCCAACCTATCTTATCTAGATAGACCTTCAGAGATAATAATGTGCACAAAAAAAACAAGACATAGTAAGACAAAGCAACAAGAGAAAACAAAATGATGACAACAAAAAACCAATGTCCAGGAAAAAAAGTAAATAATAAATATAATAAAAGAAAAACCTCTAAATAGTTCAAAGTCTATTTGTTGACTTCTAGGAATGTCCTCTGGTTGAGTCTGATGGGGTGCCATTCCCTAGCCCCAAAGTTCTATTCTTGGAACTCCCTCAGGATCTCCAAGCTTTGCTCTACATCCCCTTCCCCACCCCCTCTGCTATACACCCTTAGCATTTTACTTTGGTGTGGTGGTGTCAGACTGGGTGCAATCCCCACCTTGTTTCTCCTCCAGCTTTGTCCCTGTAGGGCCTTGGATCAGCAAGGGACATCGTGTTTCATAGTGGAGCTGGCCATATGGTCCTCTCTGTGCTTTGACTGTTCTGAGTGGAGATATTGTCCTCAAGGCTTGATAGACCAGAATGATATCCACTCCCCTTTTCCTCTCCCTTTATTTGTTCTCATGTGCTCTGGTTAGACCTGTCTCTCTCCCTGAGCTGCAACTTCAGTACTGTCATCTAAAGTAAATTCTTCTGGGAGCAGGGGCAGCAGTCCATGTAGTAGGGTTTGGGGTGGGGCCTTCAGACCCCTCCTCTGGCTCCCTTCTCCATGTTGTCATGATGCATTCACATCCTGGAATAGTGAGATTAAATTTGGTCCCTCTTTCCCTGTGGCGCTATAGACAATACACAATCCTTATGTGGGTTAATGTCCCATTTCCCTGCTATACTTTGCTATCTATATACACACACACACACCCTTCTTTTAGTTGGCTGCCATATGTAGCCCTGGATTTGGTCTGGCCCCTGCCATACTACCTGGACCTAACTCTAGGAATTTCTGTATACAGTAGCGTTTTTCCTATGTTCCCTTTGCATTTTCTTAAAAAAGTTTACTTTAGCGGATTCATGTTGTACTTGTTCTTTTGCTTTTGGCTTACTTCACTTAGCATAATTTCCTTCAGTCATTTCCATGCAGTGATATGCTTCATGTGTTTACCACTGCTTTCCAGTGATGCATACTACTCCGTTGTATATAGATATGTACTGCAGCTTTTTGATCCATTTGTCAATTGATGGAAATTTGCATTGTTTCCAACTCCTTGTAATTGTGAACAGTGCTGCAATGGATATTGGAACACAGATGTCTAGCCATAGTTTGTTTCTTGTCTCTCCTGGGTATATGCCCAGTAGGGAGATTGCTGGGTTGTATCCTAGCTCAATTTTTATGTTTCAGATATCGCCAAGTCAATGTCCATAGTGGCTGTACATACCTACATGTCCACTAGCAGTGGATGACAGTTTCTGTCTCCCCACTTCCCCTATAACATTTGTGTCTTTCTGATTTTTTGAATTTTGCGATCTTTGAGGGTGTTAGGTGATATCTCTTTGTTTTATTTTGTATTTCTTTTATGGCTAAAGACCGGAAACATTTTCTCATATATTTATTGACCAATTTTATTTCTGTCTCTATAAAACCCCTGAGTTTCTTTCTTTTTGGAAGCTATCAGCGTGTTGTAGATTTCAATAATAAGACCTTTGCCAGATGTGTCATTGCTGAAGATGTTTTCCAACATCTCTCTTATTATTTTCTTGGTGAATTCTTTCAATGTACACAGGTGTTTTATCTTTAGTATATCCTACTTTCCAATTTGTGTCTCCTCTGTGTTCATGTACTTCCCAATTTCTGATTGCCTATGTATCCCTCCTTATCTTTTTTTATGGTTTGCACTTTGAGATCAATTTTACCTGAGATAAGAATTGCTACCCCTGACTTTTTTGAATTGCTGCTTGTTTGGAATGCTTTTCTATAACCATTGATTCTCAGCCTACTTTTGTCTGTAGTCTTGAGATGTGTCTCCTGTAGGCAGCAGATTGATGGGCTGTGTTTTCTAAGTCAGTCTGCTAGCCTCAGTCTTTTAATGCCTGAGTTCATTCCATTGATATTCAGGGTTATAATCGCTGTCTATCGACTCTGTGGTTTCTGTTGGGTGCTTGCTACCTCCTTTGTTTGCAGTGTGTTGTGAATGTGTATGTGTGAGGGTGGATCATTCTTGACTTCTTTCAACCCTTAAGCAAATCCTATCTTGGGGTTTGCTTTCTCTTTGTGGCCCTCTCAGTGAGATTGTTCTATGTGGCAGTCTCTCATTTGTGCTTGGTGAGTGCTGTTCTTCTGTCCATACTTGGTTATTAAGGATCTTTTGTAGGGCTGGGTTTCTTCTAACATAATCTTTTGAGCTTTTCCTTGTCTGGAAAGACTCTTACTTCTCCATTTATCTTGATAGATAATTTGGCTGAGTAGTGTACTCTTGAGTTTGAGTTATTTTCCTTTGATTTTTGGAATATATTACTTCACTCTATCCTCTTTTTCATAGTGCCCACTGATAGGTCTGAGCATATTCTTATTTGGGAGCCTTTATATGTGTTTGCTTGTTTTTCCCTAGCTTCTCTCCTGATTTTCTCCTTTTCCTCAAAGTTGGATAATTTAACTACTATGTGCCTTGTTGACTTCTCCTTGGGACTCAGTCTAGCTGGTGTTCTTTCAGCCTCCTGAATGGTTGCCTGGTTTTCATTCATTAAGCTGGGGAAGTTTTCCTTCAAGAATTATTTGACTATTATTGCAGATGGCTTCTTTGGTATGTCTTCTTCTTGCAATCCAATTATTCTGATGTTGTTCCTCTTGATAACATCAAACACACTTCTTAGATTATCTTCAGCTTCTCTGGTGATCTTATTAGATTTTTGTTCCCCTTTGTTAAACTCTGTTTGGCTTTCCTCTAGGTCATTGGTGCAATTTTCTGCTTCCTCCAATTGATTTGAGACGTCTGTAAGTCTGCTATTGGGTTTTTGTTATCTCATCCCTAAGGTCTTGTATTTCCCTTTGGTGTATGAACCTTATCTCCTCTATCATTTTATCCTTTTTTCTCTACTGTTTACCTCATGTCCTGTATAATTTCTCTCCGTGGCAGATCAATGTTTGCTTCTTCTATGCATGCTGTTAATTTCAGGACATCTTCCATTGCCTTTTGTTTCTCCTGTGTGTTCATTGAGGTCATTGGGACTGATTCCTATTTGTGTTGTATTGTTTTAGAGGAACCAGGTGCTAATTTCCAGGGAGTCACAGAGCACTGGCTCTCTCTGGGAGACTTGGAGGGATGGTTCTTCAACCTTTCTGTGGCTAATTTCATTATTAAATTGGCCTACCATTTTATCCTTCTATGGCTTCACTCTTTTCCTAGTCAACCAGTATTGTGTTATTTGGAGGACAAGTTGGATGGTCCTTTCAGGGGACACTGATTGGATTGTTGTGGACCCACAAGGATGGTGCTGTATTGTGTGATCTCACAAGAAGCTGTGAGGGTGTGGCCCATGGCAGCTTGCGGCACAACAGAGCTTATGCGGGGGTGCCTGATGCAAGGGAAGTGCCACAGAAGGCTGGTGGGTTGCCTGCTCTTGTGTAGAGCACTGTGAATGGTGGACAGAATTACCCTGGTTAGATAGATTTCTGCGGAGGTTGGGCAGAGGTTCCTGGTTGGAACTTTAGGAAGTGTTGGTTGAGCTGCCTAAGGCCGTGTGAAGCACTAACACAGGTGGGAAGAAGTTGCCTCAGTCATGTGGGACCACAGAGGACAGATAGGAGCTCCCCCAGCCACACTGGCAGGAATTCTACGGGAAGAAGTTGGGTGAAATATCCCCTGGGGGAGAGTGGGTGGGCTTCCCCAGCCTCAGCTGTTCTGCACAGGGTGGAGCTGTCCCAGTTAGCTGGAGCAGGCATGAATGCCCTATGCTCAGGGAGTGATCTGGAGGTCCACAGTGGTATGTGAGAGAAAAATGGAAGAAACCAAAAGGAAAAACACCAAAGAACTAAGACCACTGGGGGGAGAAGAGAGAAGAGAGGGAAACAAAAGTAACAATATAGTTGAGCCCAAATCTCTGACAGGGGGGCTGCAAGGGTTTAATCCCTGTCCTAAGATGGCAGCAAGCTGTGGCTGTGTTGAGATAAAGCCCCTGTGCCAACTCCAATTGATCCTGGCTCTGGCAGAGACAATGGCAGGACTAAGGTCAAACCCTATGTGGCCTCCACTACAGTAAGCCAAAAGCCCCCAAGCCATCAAAATCTTGTGGATCTGTGCCTACTTATTTTTATGATGCTCCTCTTGCAATCCAGCAGGGTTGACTTTCCCTCTTAGTAACTCTCCTGCGCAGAGTTCTGGGGAGTTCCTCTGGTTTGTGTTACTCAATTGCCATGTTCCAGGAAGTCCCCTTGGCATTCTATTCTTTTTTTTTTTTTGGAGGGGGGGGCATCACTGCTCTCGGTGGTGGGAGTAGGAGGCCCAGCCCCACTGCTGGAATTGAACCTCCGTCCCAGTGGGCCTCAGTCCCACGCACAACCACTACGCCACCAGGGCTCAGCCCGGCATTCTATTCTTATCAAGTCTTTATCTATGTACACACCACTGCTTTCCCCTTAAATTGCTCCCTTTCTCCAGGTTTCAGCCCCTGCTTTCATACAGGTGATGACCTTCTGACATTGTTGAGGCAAGTACCAACTTTCTGTGCTTATTTCTTCTGATACCAGTATTATATTATACCAGTATAATATAACTCTTATATTCTTGTAACTCTCTAAGTCAGTGGTACTCAACTTTCCTAATGCCGCGGCCCTTTAATACAGTTCCTCCTATTGTACTGACCCTCCAAACATAAAATTATTTCATTGCTACTTCATAACTCTCACTTTGCTACTGTTATGAATATTCTGACCCCTGTGAAAAGGTCTTTCGACCCCCAAAAGGGTCATGACCCACAGGTTGAGAACCACTGCTATAAGTGGAATTTTTATTTATCGGAGTTATAGGTTTCCCCCACCCCAAAACCTGCTATAGATATTTTGCTATTTTTCATCTTAGAATGAGAATATACTTATCTTGACCTCCACTGTCCAAGGTTATAGTGAGTAGCCAGATGTAGTTATTCAGATTTAAATGAGTTTAAATAACATATTCACTTTCTCAGTTTCCAGTGCTAAAGAGCCACATGTGTGAATAGCACAAAGGAGGTATTCTTCAGTATATTGGTAAGTTCTTACCTGTTTTCAAACTGAAGTGGTATGTGATTCATTCCTAACTTGCTTCATTCATCTCTTGGATAGGTTATAGTTCATCTTAATAATAATAGAAAGACATTGGAACTGTCATATTTTCTACCTAGAGTGCCTAGAATGTCTAGGCATTCTACTCTGCTGGGTATTATTTGTTGCAAACACTGAAACCGATATACTTTTTCATGAAGAAGGGAAAATTGTATGGGAAACTCTACTTGTTTTGTTTGTGAATTTTCTTTAAATACGTACATAGAATGCATGTTATCAAAAAGTTTTAAAATGAGCTATGAAAAACAGAGTTAAGTCCTAGAAGCATCTGTGATCTGCAAAACCAAAAATTCACCGTCATTGAGTTGATTCTGACGCATAGTGATACTACAGGAGTCGGCCCTGTGTAGAACTGCCAGTGTGGGCTTCCAGACTTCAAATCTTTAAAGGAGTAAAAAACCTCATCTTTCTCCCACAAAGATTCTAGTGCTATCTTACTGCTGAACTATGACACCAGGGGTGCTTCCTGTGTGCACTTAACCTAAATAAGCAAAAGGCTAATCCTGTAGAGATCAGATGAAAAATGAAGGAATGAATAACAGATTTTAATGAAAAAGGATTGAGAAGGTAACAGGCGTTTTTAAAAGTGCTACGTAAGAAAAAGAGCTGTTCTAAGTGCTCTCAATTGAAATTACATAGTATGGCTCTCCTACCCGGAAACTTTTCTTCACTTTCGACCTTGTAGCCTTTGTAATTCCTATCAAATGATTAGGTGTTGGTGTAGGACTCTAAGGAAGGAATTGGTCCATCGTTCTATGTCTCTAGGTAGAAGAGAGCTATTTCAGGTATAGGAAGAGGAATCCCATAGGTGTCAAGAAAGAAGAGTCACCAGCTGAGCCTGTTAGATATTCTAGTGTGAAGGAGCTGAAGCAGCAGAGGGTTCAGTATCTAGATCATGACACAATTTGGAGGAACTGCACCAAAACCCTGAGGTGATGTAGAGGAGCAGTGCCTAGACCTTGGTACATATCATCAAGCCTTTTGTAACATTTGTCTAAGCAGGACAGAGGCCAGAGGATCAGGTGGCTGACAGATTGAAGAAACACACACACACACACACACTCACACACACACACACACACACACACACACAGAGAGAGAGAGAGAGAGAGAGAGAGAGAGAGAGAGAGAGAGAGAGAGAGAGATGCCTGCCAGAATGGCTGAGTAGAAATGCTGTGGACAAATAACTGTATCTATAGCATTTTGTAAACTGCTAGCTTCCCTAATAAACCTCATAATCAAGGGTATTGTTTGTAAGTTCTGTGTGGTCATTGCAATGAATTATCGAACCCATAAGGGCAGTAGAATGCTGAGGGAAGGGTGGTTGCTGTCAGAATAGGAAAAAGAAGGGTAGAGGGTGGAGGTCTGTCTGACCTCTGCCTTCTAGAAATTAGCCTTGGGTTCTCCTTCTCCTTTGCGGAGCCAGAGGAAGGCAGATGTGGTGTCTGGAGCATTCACTCAGTAAGAAAAATAAACTGCAATGCCAGGATTAATTCTTAACCAGGCATTTAAGGGACGAGAAATAACACTGCCGACCACCAAAATAAACATATTACAGAAGAGGGTGCAACAAGCCCATCAAATTTAAGAGAGAAAAATTAAGAAAGAGTGGAATAAATGAAGACTGGAAAATGATGAACAAACAGAAAATTAACCACATCTCTAAAAGAAAAGTTCTAACAAAGACAAATCATATTGGAGACTGTAAAACTTCCTTGAACTGAGGAATAACTGAGTATTCATATTAAAACCATTGGCTAACTAGCAGAGGAAGCTTGGTGAAATTTTGGAAGGTGAAGGCTGAGGAAAATATACCCAATTTGCCTTGTTTATACTTAATATTTCCTATCAAGGAAAATGATTAACATGAAAAATAAGTTGAAGCACTGACACAGTTTAATTGTTTTCTGCTTACTGGAAGATAACTGAAATAAATAATTTTATGGATGGGATTGTGACCTCAATAAAATATGTCTTAATTTGGCTGGGCTACAGTTCTCAGTATTATGTAGTGATTTTCCATGCTGTGATCTGATATAACTATCCTGTGTGCTGTAAATATCACACCTATGCTAATAAGGCAGGATTAGAGAATGTTACCTTAATGAAGTAGTATGCAATGTATAGGATCAGATTGCACCTTGAGTTAACCTCTTTTGACATATAAAATCAGTCAACCATGGGAACAGTGAACAGAGGGACCCACTACCACCAAGAACGAAGAGCTGGCTGTGGAAAATGACATTGGGCTAGGATGCCTGTGCTGGAAGCCTCCTAGATACAGGGGAAGATCAATGCCAAACCACTGAGCCCACAGATGTGGAAAAGAGACAATAGAGAGAGAAGGCCTTCTCCTGAAATTGAATCTCTAGCCTCTTAAACTGAAAGAGAACCAACTTCTGCTTGATCAAGCCATCCATTTGTGGTATTTCTCTTAATGCTGAAGGGCTGGTTACTGAGATATATAGTCATACCAGGTATCATTTCACAGAACTATATTCCTTAAGACATGAATTATGAGTGAACATAGTCTGGGTGGCACTGTTGGGTAAGCCCTGGACAGCTAGCCACTAGGTTGGTGGTTCAAATCTATCAGGAGCTCCAAAGGAAAAAGATGAGGCTATATACTTCCAGGAAGGTTTGCAGCCTGGGAAATTCTCCAGAGGGTTGCTCTACAAGTCAGAATCAACCCGATGGCACTGGGTCTTGTTAGGGATTATTGTCACTGAGTCTGTTCTGACCAATGGCAACCTCATGTGTGTTCAAGTAAAACTGTGCTCTGTAGAGTTTTCAGTAACTGATTTACAGAGGGATTTTCCAGTCCCCTCTTCAGAGGTGCTGCTGAGTGGATTGAACAGCTAACCACAAGTAGCTGAACCCTCATGCAATCTCTCTCCTTCACCAAGCATAATATCCATTTTTCTCATCTCTCCTGATAACATGCCCAAAGTAAATGAGGCAGCCCTGCAACTTTGGCTAAGAACTGACCCGACTTCTAAGAAAAGAAGCCATCTAAGATCATGAGAAGCATCACTAGGAAGCAATAGACTCAACAATGGAGTGGCAGCATTAAAACATTGAAATAAAACGAAACAACATTTTAGAACCACAATTCAATACTCGAGAAAATGTATTTTTTCGTGTTTAATCATTTTATTGAGAGCTCATATATAGTTTCTCATAATACATAAATACATATAGTGTGTCATGCTTCTTCACATGCCTGCAGCTGTCATCGCTCTCTGAACCTCCACCTTTCCATCCGAGCCTCTGATCTTGGCCTCCCATCCCTTCCCCACCATCTTTGGTGGGGGAGTGGGGAGCAAGGATGGTGGGAAAATGTATTTTTTTACAAGGGAATAAAAATAAAACATTTTTTGAACCAACAAAAGTGAAGACAATTCATGATCAGTTGTGCAGTATCAGGGTAGGTGTACTCGTCAGAACCTCCTGTCTTTTTGTAACTAGTTTGTATCTTCAGTAAAAACGAATCATAAAGGGTAATGGCAACTAAGGTTGTACTGCAGTTAGCAATATGTTTAAACCAAGAACCCATTGCCATCAAATCTATTCTGATTCACGAGGATTTGATAGGACATTATGGGATTGGCCCCATAGGGTTTCCCAAGGCTGCCATCTTTTCAGAAGCAGACTGTTACATCTTTCTTTCATGGAGCAGCTGGTAGATTTGAACCATCACCCTTTGGGTTAGCTGCTGTGCCACCAGGGCTCCTTGGTATTATACCATTATGTAGATTAATTTTCAAGCCGAAGGGGAAAGATTGTACACATATCAGACCTGTTGTGATCTTCCCTTTTCTTTTTAGACCATTAAAAAAATGTTCCCTTGTGGCCTGAGTTTAGGGACTGGGGATGCAGTCTTGTGTAATGGTGATGGATCTCGGGTGTTGGAGCAATGTTACACAATCCTGCATTTTTATCATTCTAGTGACTTGTGCTGGACAAGAGGAGCTTACTTCCCTGCCAGATATTTATACAAGCTAATCAGAGGCTTGATGCAATGCAGATGGTGATAACCTTTCACTCAACAAAGTTCATGTGGAATTTCTCTTTGACAGCAACGGGTTTACCTCATTCATTTTTCCACATTTCTATTTCTTAAATAGATATTCTATTTCTTAAATGCCCCACAAAGGGTAGCAGATGATGTAAACTCTTTGAGTAACAGTAAAAAGAGAATCAAGGGCTGTGCCTCTGTTACATTCCATAAGCATTACCACAGACCTATTGACTTCTGAAACTTGAGGCATGAAAAAATGAGTTTTATGGAATGATATGTCTTTATGCAAGTAAGGTGAAACCCAAAAACTGTGGAGGGAGGAGGCAGAACAGTGGAATATTTTTCAGTAAACCATCCCACCCCTTCTCTATCTCTAAAGTGCTGTGTAACTCACACATTGTGTAATTGTTTGCTTGGACTACTAGGCTAGTCCTTCTCTTGCTATTTTGAACTTAACATATCATCTTGCCGTTAGATACAGTGATTTTTGTAAATGCTCACCACTTCTGCAGGAGGAGAAGAAAAATAGAACTTGACATGTTTTGTGCATAGTGGGGTTGTGTGCAGTGTTTATTTGTGTGTGTGTGAATACTAACTTAGGATGTTAGCATAAGCTAAGACTACATTACAAGATGGCATTTGTAAATGTTGGAAAGAAAATAGAGGCATCAGATGAGAACGTCATATTTTTATGTGGGGGAAAAAAACCTATACAAAGTTAAGGAGTCTCCAGGTGGAACAAAGGGCAGTGTTTTGAACCCACCGAGTGGTGCACTTGGCAACAGACCTGGCTTCAGAAAGATCACAGCCTTGAAGACCCTATGAAGCAGTTCTTCTCGGCACACATGAGGTCGCCGCCATGGCAACTAACAACAACATACAAAGCACTGCGCACAGACACATGCACACACATGCACATGTATTCTGTATATTTCCCCTGTTCACAAAGCACCAGCTGATTCAAGTCAATCCCTCTAGGGAATCCTAGAGTTCATTATTACATTATGATGTCAGGGAGGAAGGACTCAGAGAGGAAGAGAATTTATCACATAATAAAGAACAAGTTTGGTATGAACAAAATGTGCCACATCTTGGAATACTACAACTGGGAGCATCCTATGAATGTTGAGAAGTATAATTTTAAAGACAAAAATTCTTTCTACACATGTCTCACTTCATGCTATCAGCTGATGCACTAGATCCATAGAGATAGTGTGAACAACACATACACACATAAATAGATGACTTGTAGCCTGAAGTGTGTGTGTGTGTGTGTGTGTTGCTGTGAGGTGCCCGCCCTTCAGTTTTCAACTGATCATGATGACATATGACATAGTAGAACTGCTCCATAAGATTTTCTAGACTGCTGGGGTAGATATGTCATCATTTGTCAACTTGAGGATGATGAGCGTGAGTCTAGACTGTGTGTATAATACCTCCAATCCAGAGATAGCTAATGAGACCTCTGTATGGGCCTGGCCTTCTCCTGAGAATTCTGTGAAATCCAGTACTTCTTCCTTGGAGGTAGGAAACACTTTCTCTCTCAGTTCACTTCCTTGGAGACTATTGACAAGACCGACTTCCTGTAAGATATTCCTGAGGACAAGCCACATGGATGCTACCATACCTTGGAAGCCAGAGAAGCCATAGAGAGTTCCCTGCCAGTACTGAGAGGATTACACTGACACTAGATGTGAAGAATTTCTACCCACTGGCTTATGGTCATCCTGCATGTGACATCTTTGCATGTGTTTTTTGAGTCTGAAGAGGACTTTATAGATTGGTATTGGACATATTGGCTAATATAGCACTTATGGTCTTTGACTGGACTGGGTTGGGATATTTTCTTATTGTACTGTTACCCTTTATATAAAATATACTCTTACACATATATGCGTGATTATGAGCTTGTTTCTCTATTCTGCCCAGACTAACACAGCCGTCATCTTTGAAGAAACAGGTTGGTAGGTCTCTCTTCCACGCAGTCACTGGATGAATTTGAACCACCAAAGTCTTGTTTAGATACTGAACCCATACATAAATACATACCTGTGTGCATAATATTTGATGCCTTTAATACATTCCAATGACTATTTTTCTTATGACTCATATTGTCCATGCTTTGTCCAGAAGTACCCATTTCAGGCTGGCCTCTGATTCCCTTCGGCATACCCTTGTTGTCAGGGCTCATCAGTTTGGACATGTCGCAACATTATGTACAACAGCACAAAACACCCTGCGCCATCCTCACAGGTGTTTTTATGCTTGGACTCATTATTACAGCCGCTGGGTCAATCTGTTCTCTCAAGGGTCTTCCTTTGTTCCCTGCCCCACGACTTCACCCATCACAATGTCCTTCCCCAGGGACTTATCTCCCCTAACACCATGTTCAAAGTACTCAAGATGAAGCCCTCCCTGCCCCCATCCACCACCACCACCACCTTGGCACGTCATTAGTCGTCTGTCACCTTTTCTCATGATAAAGTGCATGTGTTGGGGATCAAATATTTCATTATCACTATCAGATAATTGAGGTGAAAAAAAAACATTTAAACATTTCCCTCACACTGTGTTTAATTTACATTTTGGAACCCCCAACCCATCTGATGACAGAAGCCTCCATCTAGAGACTTTTAAGCAACCTCAATGTCAGAGCCCTTGCCTATTGGAAAGTCGCTCATGCTCCGCATGGTGTCCTTTCCCCTTCCTTCCTGAAGCAGAGCCTCAGTTTGGTGGCTCTTGCAAACCTACAGCAAAGAACAGAATGGCCACCGCTGAGCTCTGATACATCCTGCAGAAGTAGCTTGAGATATGTATTTGTCTTACATTTGGGTCATAGCAAGCCTACATGTCAGCTGTGATTTCCCTTAGTGTAACCATCTCCTGAAACTTCCAGGACACTGTATGCCAGTGTTACCAGAGAAACACATATACACAGTTGTTTTTTGGTTCATGAGGTCCATGGTCTCTTCCATTGCCAAACATGTAACACTGCAATCCTCTGTCTCCAAATCCTCTCTAGGAATACAAGCAACTTGAGATATTTCTAACTTTCTCTCCCTTACTGTCCTGTACAGTTGTACTGTTAAGGAAAAGTTACCTTATGTCATGCAAGAACATTGTCCTATGCTGTGTGACCAAGGGTGCATCTGTGGGACTTACTACACTCTCTTATTTCCAAATGGAAATGGGATTCATGGATTCCTATACCTGATAGGTTGTTAATGATCCCTTCTTTCTTCTCACTCCACTTGCTCTTCCTTCTCCTCACAGGTTCTAGTTTAGTCTGCACAGAGAGGGGGTGAGGGGAGTTCCATACTTACGAAATGTTCTTCCCATCACCTCCTGTCTTTTTCTTTAAGAGTACAGCTTTTTAAATCAAGAGGCAAGAATTTTGAGACTGTTCTTTGGATCCTTTGGTGTGTGAATTTGGAGAAGGTGTGGAGAAGGTGAAGAATTTGAAGAATGTGTCGTCCTTCCACACATACCAGCCTTCATGCCTCCGATCAGGATGGTCCCATCTATGCTGTTTATGTCCTTGAACTGTTTCACTCAGTTTCTGAGAAGGAGTGGAGTGTTTGAACACCTCTCCTCAATGTGCAGCCTAGTGTGGTGAGCATGGTCAGTAGTTCAAACCCGCCAACTGTTTCATGCGAGAAATGTGAGCCTGTCTGCTTCTCTAGGGATTTATATTCCCAGAAACACTTGGGGGTGGTTCTACTCTAGTCTACGGGGTTATCATTAGTCTAGTTGACTGAATGGTAGTCAGCCTCAAAAGTAATTTTAAATGTAATTTGTTGTTGTCATTGTTAGATTCCCTTGGGTTCATCATAGCCTTGTGCCACAGAGTAGAATGCCCCAGGGAATTGTCTGTGCCATGTGTGGAAGCAGGTTGCCATCTTTTCTCCCAGAGAGCTGCTGGGCAGAGTGGCAATGCCAGCCAGTTCATTAGCAGCCAAGTGTCTTAATCCTTACAGATTCACTCTTGATTGAATTGATTTTCTTTAACTTTGAGCTCCACAGCTTTAGACCACAGCAACAAAAATATGCTAAAAAAAAACTAGGTTGAGACTGGTTGCATTATAATCAGTAGTCACTGATTCACACTAGTAAAGAAGGCCTTCAACAGACATGAGGGAATATGTCATCTGAGCAGATCTTATAAACTGATCCTGTTCTCTGGTGTGAATTGGGGGAGTCTTCTCCTTCTACCATAGTATCTCTTTTAACTTTATAAAAGTATAAGGTACAGTTGTCAGTTTTCCTGTGCATTTTCTGAAAATCCTGAGTGTATTTTCTGAAAATCCTGAACTATTTCTAGAATTACTCCTTGACACAATTGAACTGTCTCCAAGAATTTTCTAGAAAATATTCTTGGCATATTTACCTTTCTTACACATTTCTAATGAACAGCATTAATGGCAAATTAATTTGCAGTGCTAGATTCCCTAGTGGATTGATTGTGCCAAAGTTTAATGTTGAAAAACAGTATGGTAATATACACAAGCTTTTAAAGAGAGGTTCAATTTTTTAAATACATGGGAATAATGAATAATGCATACTATTTTAAAGCAAAATTTACTTGCCCTAAAACAACAAAGCCCAAGTGGTAGATGTAGGGAATCACTATTTTTCTATACTATGGTCAAGCACCATCAAATGCACGTAATTTGTGCTCATACTGGGTGGCCCAAAATAGATGAAGCCTGGAATCAATTTTACCATTTTGGATAAGCACTGGGAAGATAAACACTGTAAACTGTAAAACCCTGCAGGGATCTATTTGTACCTGTTGAATGTATACAAGGGTTATCCCCCAAAATGAATGTGCATTTAATTTTGTCTTTTGTACAAGATAACTTTATCACCTTCAAAGGACTCTCCATTACACTTAATACATTTGTCAAATCTGCTATTCCATTCTTGGAAACATTGTCCAAATTCATCTGTTTGGATAGCTGACAGCTCCTCCCTCTTTCCTTCACGTCTTCTACATCATGAAATCACTAACCTTTTGTCACACACTGTTATGCAATCTTATCAGGACTTCTAAATAGAAAGCTTGATTAATAGTCTGATGTGGTGGAGTGAGCTCCAAATACATGAGGACTCAACATTTTCATCCATTCCAGAAGTTGGTGGACTTTCAGAATAAGCTTGTCATCAATCAACATTTCACTCTATCTATCTATCTATTTATCTATCATCTATCTAATCTATCATCTATCTATATCAGTATAATTATTTTTTCTTTCATTTAATTTCACCAGTTTTTGAAATGAGGACTCCACTAGTACACTTGAGTTTTTCCCATAGTGTTGCCCTTATAACACGTGTCCAACATCACAATAGTTTTTATAGCACTTTTCCTGAGCAGGAAACAAAATTTCATAACTGCATACTGTTCTCTTAACTCAGTCATCTGGATATATGTATGGATTGTGATAAGAGTTTTAAAAGCCCCCAGTAAAATTAAAAAAAAATCAATCATCACAAAAATGAGATTTGAGTAAAACTTCTTTCACAAAAAACAAATTCACTGTGATCAAAGAGAAATTCCCCAGGCAATGGTACTGGGTGCACTGACAAAGAGCGAGTTGCTAGATACTCCCCTAGCAGGAAAAATTAGTACCCTGAAAGCTCTGCTCTGCCCAGAGCAATGATGTTTTTTATGGGGGGGTGGGGTCTTTGATATCCTCTCATATATGTGTTTGGGATATATAGTCAGTGGCCTTTGAATCAACACCAACCCTCTGTGTGTCATGTTCCATAGGGGGTTCAATGGTTGTAATCTAATGGAAATGCATCAAGAGATCTTTCTTCAGAGATCCCTCTCAGTGGACCTCTTAGTTAGCTGACAATCCTGTTAACACAGATCTATGTGATTCTGAACATTTCAGATATGTGTATACGTGTATGCATTTACTTGGAAGCAGATATATAAACCCTGAGTTATATTTAGTTAGTATTTGGACAGTCTGATAATCAATGAAGAGCTGTTTATCAATAACTCAAAAAGCTCCAAATGTGTTGTCATTAAGTCAATGTCGCCTGATAGCCACCCTGTCAGACCTAGAAGAACTGCTCTATGATTGTCCAAGACTTTCAATCCTGACAATCCTGAATTAGAAAGCCCCAAGGAGTGGCTAGTGGGCTCGAACTGCAGACCTCACAGTTAGCAGCCCAACTTATAACCCACTATAACTACCAGAGCTCCAGGCAGTTTTTCAACAAGTGATCGTGTTAATAGAAAAAATTTATTCCGCATACATTACTTGCCCTTCATTAGCAAATTGCTTAGCATTAACATACACTCCACTTTCCGTGCTTTTTGCATTGTGGTTCTGTTGAGTAAATTAAGGGACGAAGCATGGGAAGGCCATTCCTTGTAGGCTCTTGTCTGCCAATTACTGTTTTACTCTCACTCAGCAATGCTTGGATGTCCCACCTTCCGGAAATACTTATGGTCCTGAAAAACATTAGCTAACATAACAGGAGAAACACCTAGTGGGCCACATGGTAAAAACTCATGTTTTCTTATTCTATTGCAGCAAATTCTTCGTCATTCTAGAGAAAATGCAACAAAGGTCATATTTCTCATTACTGACGGATATTCCAATGGGGGTGACCCTAGACCAATTGCTGCATCACTGCGGGATTTGGGAGTGGAGATCTTCACTTTTGGCATATGGCAAGGAAACATTCGAGAGCTGAATGACATGGCTTCCACCCCAAAGGAGGAACACTGCTACCTGCTTCACAGTTTTGCAGAATTTGAGGCTTTAGCTCGACGGGCACTGCATGAAGGTAACGGAATCCTAGTGGTAAAACACATGTGCCTTGGAATGAGGCTCCCTTTTGGCTTCCCACTTGAAACCCCCAAGAAATGAACTGCACATCCTCACTGGGGCTTGCTGAGCATGATGCCCATGTGTCCTGTGTGCCCAAGGAGCTGTGCTGAACTTCTGCTAAGCAATGATAGGGTGACCTTCCAACAGGAGTGTTGTTGCTGTTGTTTTGAACAGCTGTGACATATTTCCCCCACATTACCCATATGTTCCCACCTGGCACTGTTAGAATCCATGGAATGCGTCGAGGTGCATTTCCAGGCCACACATGGAGTGGAAAGCCTTGACTTAGGTCCCCTTCACAGTTATCTTGACAGCTGAAGTAAACATTGTGAGACAGGCCTGCTGAGCCTCACGAGGATGTTTCCAGAAATACACAGAAAGACAGACGGACAATCGATACGTGACACATACTTCTTGCTATCAAAGCTTGAAGAAACATGTGTTTGTGTATGACTTTAAAAGCAAAAACCCCCAAAGAGGAGAGAATCAGCAAACCCACTCATTAGAGTTCTCTAGACACCATTTCTAAGGATATGTAGTTGTACGTGCTAATGTGTTAGGAGACAACAGACAAATTAGGTGACAAATCTGACTTGATCCTGGTATGTAAGATTTGACCAACGTTAGATTATGGCAGCAAAGGGCTCCAAGAAATTTGTAATGCCTATAATGAGCGGGCGAGGCCTCCCTATGTAGCTCTAAGAGGAGAGTGCTATCCCATGCTGTGGTTGAGAATTAATCCAACACAAAGGATTTATCTCTGGAGGATGATACAATTCAAAGGGAATGAGCTTCATTTCCCTTGCCTCTATGTTTTTTGGCTTTTTTTTTTCCTGGCTGTTCTCCCCACCCTCCACCCCCTTTAGAGGCTACTTTCAATTTGGCTGGAGGATCCATTCTCAAAATTGTGCCGGCTTCTGACCATTCTCAATAGACACAAGTTATAGAATCATAGCTTTCCTCATATGGGCCTTGTCCATTTACCCATCTCCCAGACCTGAAAGTCAGTGCCCTAGGCCTGGCTAAATTTTTATTGCTTTCTAAATTGTTTATTAAGGGAGTCTTGGTGGCATAGTACTTATGCATCAGACTGTTAGCTGCAAGATCAGCAGTTTGGAACCACAAGGTGCTCTGCAGATGAAAGATGAGGCTTTCCACTTTCATAAAGCGTTTCCATCTCAGAAACTCACGGGGACACGTCTACTGCCTATGGACACTGAGAGCCAGCATTGACTCAATGGTTTTGGTGATTTAGTGGTTCCCATTTGGACTGTTGACTGCCAGGCCAGCAAGACAAAATCGCCAGCCACTCGACTGGAGAAAGGCAGGCTTCCTACTTCCCTAAAGAGTTAGTCGTAGAAACCCACAGGGGCAGTCCTTCCCTGACCTAGGGTTGCTAGGACTGGGCATTGACTCCATGGCAATAAGTTTGATTGTTGGGTGGTTGCTTCTTGCTTCTTGTGGCTCAGTGCCTCAGAGCTGTGTTGGAAACTCATGTTGAATACCTTTTAACCCCTCCCCCTCCCACCCACCCCCATTGGCTGTAGCTGTAGTAGGCTCCCTGGGTCTAGCGGTCACATGCCCCAGAGGCGGAAATCTTGCCTTCGAGTGTTCAGAGTCATAACACACAGGAACCAGTTTGGGTTCTGACCACCACTAATCTCCTTGCCCAGCAGACCGTCATATCTTAGGTTTACCCGCTTGCATTCCTAGTGTGGAGAATCATCAGTAGTTTTAGTTCAAGCACTGTGTACCTGGCCCTGGACTCTGATTGACTTTGGACTCCTTCAGCAGAGTAAATGGATTGCTCAATTCTGGTTCTTCACTTGCAGGCCAGCTATATGATCATTACTCTGCTTTGTTAAGTCACCTCTTAGCTTGGTTCTAATCATCAGAATCAGCTCTATTTATATAACGCCTCACAATTTGTTTCAAATTAGGAGATGAACTGGATCCCGCTTTTATGATTTCATTTTTCTGGTGCAATTGTTAAGTTTATACTCAACCTGTGTTTGCTACCAAGACAGGTGAATATTTATTCATAAATCAGTAACTCATGGTCATTATTTTATTTTTAATTCGAAGAAAGGTTTTGGTGGTCTGACTGCTGTCTGGCCTCACAGGAAGCCACAGGACTGTGTTGTGTGCAGGCCAGGGGAGACACCTGGGGAGCGGACTGTGCTACTTCCCGCTGTGTCTGGAGAGTCCTTGCTAAAGTATTTTATTTCCTCCTGACCCTACATGGCCTGGCGAACTTAGGATGAGATTCCAGACAGAAATGATTTAATTGGCCGAAACCAACTTCCCTGACTGTGGTGGTGCAAAACCGTCCACATTTCATTGTTGGGTGAGGCTGGGGGAGGGGGGAACAGTTGGGAATTAGACGGATGTGAAAAAGACATTTTCTCCAGCCTGGGCTTAAAGGCTCGGCAGTTATGGAATGGAACAGTCAGCTACTAATTCATTTTTTATTGCCCTCTGTCTTCTGTTACTGGCAGATCTGCCTTCTGGAAGCTTTATTCAAGAGGATATGTCCCATTGTTCGCATCTTTGTGAGGCCGGCAAAGACTGCTGTGACCGAATGGCAAGCTGCAAATGTGGGACGCACACTGGTCAATTTGAGTGCATCTGCGAGAAGGGATATTACGGGAAAGGACTCCAACATGAATGTGCCGGTAAGTCTCCAGGTCTGCGTCAGTTATCTCTTGCTCGGGGACCCCTGCCCCCAACATTCATGGGCGTGGCACCTTTAGTTTGGGGCCTTTGCTGTTACTCTCAAGCTATACTGGCCCAGGTATCTGTGGTCATCACAGGTTGGGTGGGTACAGGGCCATGAGTTATACAATACGGCTCCAGCTGAGTCTTTGTTCCCGCCACCCACAGTCGTTTGCTGAAGGTGGTGCTGGCCAGGAAGAAGTTGGCATGGTAGTTTGTGACGGCCTTCCTTTTGGGTGTAAAAGGAGCCATCTCAGAAGGATCTCAGTCCCCGCTGGAGAGAAGAGCCAGGAGAGGAGTGTGTTCTTTGACCCCTAAGATCCCTGCATGTGGAGTTTCCTGGAGCCAAGAGAAGCACTGACACCGGCAGAGTGGCAGCAGTGTCCCCAAGAGCCAGAGCCAGAAGGGGAGCCCTGGACTTCAGCTGGCTGCCTGCAGGCAGGAGGTCGACGTGTGGCATGAGATGCCTCCTGGCTTGTAACTGAGGAACTGAGGTCTACTGATGCCACCCCCCCCGCCCCCCCGCAGTGTGTGAACCCACCAGCTGCCCCATGGGGAGATGGGAGGGGAGATGAAACTTTCTGCTTCTATAAGGATTTCCAGTCGCTATAGCCCATGGGCATAGATTACGCTCTTCTTCTGTGTCACCATGAGTCAAGATTGACTAATGGCAGGAAGTTCACTGACCCAGGTAGTTGGAGGACGTAGGGTGTGGCTCCCAGCTTCATTCTCTTCACAGCCCATTGTTGGTCTCAGGTGGTTTCCCTTACATGGTTAGGGATCCTCTGCCTGTCACCTAAAATGTCTCGGACATCCGGATTGTTCTCTCTGTGACTTCTCACCCTCCACCACAGTTACCGGGAGTTATGTACATGGCAGTGGCTGTGGTCAAGGATGGACAACAGGAGCTTGCAAGGTTTCCTGAAGCCTTGATGCAGAATTTGGAGGGGGGCAATAGGGAAACAGCCCCCCCCCGCCCCCTGCCGTAATCAAGTGGATGCATTAGCCAAATGAGTCCCCTGGCACCTTCTATTTCAAGTGCAGTAAATCATCCCCAAATGATAGCGACATTCTACACAATGGCACAAAATTCTGCCCAGTGCCTCACTAGCCTCGTGACCATTGAGGATCAGACTGTATTCTCCCATAAGGCTCTCACTGGCTGGTATATGGAAGAATCATACCAGACCTTTCTTCCTAGTCTTCCTTAATCTGTAGGTTCCATTAGAACCTGTTCGACAGCATAGCAACATACAAATCCCTGCCCTACCATGGGTGGGGGCAGCCTATAAATCCAAAAATTAACATAAAACCAAACCCACTACCACTGAGTCCATCCTGACTCACAGTGGTGCCGTAGGAGAAGAAAGAACTTCCATGTGATTTTCCTAGACTGCTAACTCCGTGAGGATAGCATGCCTCATCTTTCTTCGTGGAGCAACTGATGGTTTCAAACTGGTGACCTTTCGGTTAGCAGCCCAATGAGTCATGCCAGCAGGACTGGTTGTGTTTGCTGGGATTTGAACTCCAGCCACCATGGAAGGTGGGAAGTCTACCAAGGAACCCACCCTGCCCTCACTCAAGCTAAAATATGCCCCAACCAAAGCCACTGCCGTCAGAGCCACGTCGCCTTGTAGTGACCATAGCACGCAGAGTAGACCTGCGAGCTTCGGAGATGCTAACTCTTTATAGGAGTAGAAAACCTCATTGGTCTGCCAAGGAGTGGCTACCGGGTTTGCACTGCTGACCGTGGGGTTAGCAGCCCAATGTGTGTAAACTATGAGACTGTCACCAAAAGCACACCTTCCTTGGATGGTCTTCTAGCTCCTAATGGAGAACGGAGAGTTCTGAATGTGTCATCACTCTTTAGTAGAAACCCCCGTTGGCATTTTATTTTCAGCTCTAGGAGTCATACAGAAGAGGTGTTTATCTTTCTGTTTTTGTGAGAGAGGCTGGAAGAAGAACGATGCGGGATTCTCGCTCTTGGTTATGACTCAGGACACCCTTCGTATTTAGAAGTAGTCTGCTGCTCTTCTGGGTTTTCTCTTGCTCGCTTGTTCTGTTTCTACTTAAACTTAAAGCAATGCAGGTTTTTGCAGTTGGCAGCTCTCTCAGGGGTTGCTGTGTGGGGAAAGTGCATTCCCATGGAAATTAACACCTCCTAGGAAAATTTAGAAGGCATAGGTAGGCAACGACTGTCAGTAGCATATGGTTGTTGTGTTTGTTTCTTGTTAACTTGCTTTTCTTCTGGGAGGTGGTCTGCAGCACAGACATGATTCTCCCTCTCTGCCTACCAAACTTTCTGTCTTTCCTTCCTCTCCCCCCCAACCCCCTTTTCTTGTGGGATATCTCCTCTTGTATTCTCCTTTGATCATCTTTCATTCCCTTGCCCCTCACCTCTCTTCCTCCACCTGGCTCAGATCCCAGCTGGCAGACCCATCTTTTCTGGGGTCAGCTCCCACCCCCCACCAGTAGGCTTTCTCACTTAAGCAGAAAAATTGGGGAGGGGGACATGGCAGGGGGGCCAGGGTGGGGGGAATCAGTCCAACTGCCTTTGAGTTGGCAAGATGCCTCTCCTTGCTTTCCCCTCCCCCTGACTCTTCCCACACTTGCACCAAGCAGCCCAGCTTGGCACTGTCCCTAGCAC